>JAYDZG010000001.1:38002585-38019276 GCA_034509265.1 Microcambeva bendego
TGGAGAAACCGAGGTAACTACGCGTTTATTACTACACACATTACATCTTTAAAAAACGGAAACCGTGACTAAACGTTACGACATAATGTCAGTTTAGTTGGTGTATAAGTATGTTTATATAGCTTTTCTTGGCTATGCTAACTGAAATTAGGTATCAGCTTGTTGTGTAGAAGCCTTTCCAGCTGTATCATTTATTTTCCTACCTATGTTATGTAAGTGCCGCCTCTTACGTTAGGATTGGCTGTAGTACCTGCGCTTTCTTATTGCAATTGGTGAATCTCTGATGCACGCGCCTGTTAGCCAATCATTGTTCAGCATTAGGACACGTCAGAATATGGGTGTGAAAAGAAATCTGTATGGATGGTAATTCATGGTTCAGACTTAATTTTACTTACTTCATATGCTTGTATTTTATGTTCTTATTATATATTTTTCTTGGTTTTGTATATGTATACAACACAAGTCGGACGTTTACAAACACGTATAATGAGCAATTACACCACAAGGTCAAAATATGTGGACATAATATGAGGTAACATGTAAAAAAAAAGTACCTAATTTTTATTTATTTCGCCCAGTACAATACGCTTGTTAAAAGACTTTGAAATCGAATTTAAAAAAAGAACGAAATCAATCATTTCCAAGGGCCGCCGATCTGCCATTTGTTTCCTTGCAGATCTTCATGTCCCTATGATGATTATCCGTTCAGTCGCAGCCGACTGTCTTTGGACTGTAGGAGGAAACCGGAGTACCCGGAGGAAACCCACGCGGACACGGGGAGAACCATGTCCCTATAGTGTGTGTGAAATCTGACTTTAAAAATGACATGGGTTCTGGTAAATTTGGATGTATTATGTATTATGAGTATTATGTTTAAGAAATATAGTTCCTATTGAAACATACTGTATCAATAAACCATGTTAACAGTGTAATACTTACACCTTTAATTTGGTTTGGCACACTTTGTACATTTTTTTTCTCTTTGGGGTTTTCTCCTTATTGGTCACCACAGCGGACTGTGATCCGCATTATTGATTTGGGATTGTTTTCACACCGCATGCCCTTCCTGACACAACCCTCCCTATTTATCCAGGCTTGGGACCAGCACGAGAATGGCTAGGTATCTATATGATAATTCAGTGTCTCCAGTTAACCTGGCTGCATGCTTTTGGACTGTGGGAGGAAACTGAAGCACCTGGAGTAAACCCCCACAAATTCCACACAGAAAGAACCTGGACCTCCCCACATGGGGATCGAACCCAGGATCTTCTTGCTGTGAGTCGACAGTGCTACCCACTTAGCCACTGTGGGGAGCTAAATAATTAGTAAATAATATATTACAGTTATTTAAGCTTATTTTTATTATTTGGGATTTTTTGCACATAACTTAAAAATAATAATCAATTAAATTATTAATTCTAATTAGTTCTTCTTCTTTTACCACACTGGCTCAGTCTAGTTAGCATATCGACGAGGTGGTTCAGCTACCCCCCTTAGACGAAACAAACTATGTTTTTATCTGTTTTAAATAGCCGATCTGGCCATTCATGTAAAATCATTGTGTTCTGATGTTTCCCAAAGCAGTTGACCTGCAGTGTTCCCAAGTTCCCAGTGAAGTACCCAGTGACTGTGCGCCTGTACCCCCAGATGATCCATTACTGGAGAATTAGAGTGGGCTGTGCCCTCTCACAATCCTAAAGACGCCCTTTTCCCTGCTCCTTCAACTTGTCCTTCTACTTTGCCACTGCATTTTTGCTGACATCAGCGATGCTACCCTGCTGCACCTTCCTTTCCCGCTACACCCACCACCACCTGGTTGCCTTTCTCCTTACCTTCTTCAGGTAGGCTACATGTTGCTAACTGAAATGAACACTGCACCTTTTTCAGGTTATAAATAAAACATGTAGAGCTTGTAAGATTTATGGTTAAGATTTAAGTTAACCCCATTAATCAAAGTGAAAAAGTCAGTTTGAACCATGGTATGATTGTTAATGCCAGGTGACTTGGCTTGTCAGAGATTGCTGACCTGCTGGAATTGCTCATGTCGAGTTGAATAAGCAGCACGGAACTCTTGTACTGAGCTGGGCACTTTGATAATACAGTGAAAAACTGGATATAAAATTATACACTGCAGGATTTCATGGAATGCTTGCTACCTGATGGCCTCACACTTTGTAATACTCCTTTGACATTCATTATGTGAACTAATTGGCTGGTGACAAATTTGCATGTGGCTAGTGTAATGTCATTGCCACCACAGAACCCACAACAAAGTATTGTAAAAGTATTGTCAAACTATTCTCAATGATGCTATGATGCTTGTAAAAGCTACCTATGTTGAGATATACACCCTGAGTAAGAGATTTTACAAATCCTACCATAACTAGATCCAAACCTGGAATCGCTGTTCACAGAGAAAGCAAGATTGGCCATAAAGGAGATGGCTACTCTTTTTAAAATATACAGTGCAAAATAGAAACACTTTCTCCTGGAGCGAATCAACACTTAACGAGGCTCAGCTGACTGCAGGTTAAGAGCAGGGCTGCCCAATTTGGTGCCCAAATTGTTGCAGATTGGCTGGGAAAAACACATTTTTTTGCAAAGAGTTAGGCTTGAAAACACTCTTAAAATCTGGCAACCCTGGCAAGGCTTTCAGTTATGGAACATATGAGGCAGCGGACAATTAAAAACATTTGCTTTTAATGTAATCCTCAGTTTACATTACATCTAAATCGTCTCCTCTTTTAAAAATAATGTTTTGCTCTGTATGTTTTTCTTTACAAATTTACATTTGTTCATTTCTGCTCCTAGAAAGAAAGATTTTCTATAATCTATTGAATCAATAAAGTCACTGCTAATCTGAACAAACAGTTTAACAATAAAACATTATTGAAAATAATGAATTAAACAAGATTTAATTTTGGCCTCTTATTAAGAATTAGTTGTACACCCCGGTTAAGAGGAACCGACATGCCAATCATCTGTGCCTCCATGCCCCCTCTGCTGAACATAAATGAACATGTAGAAGGGCAGGATTTTGTAACACTGTACTGATTACCTTGTCCACTAATTGTGTTCTTTTTTATTTTTGCTTTCATGTCCTTGGCTGTGTTCTCTCCCACAGCTATGTGCTGCTACACGCCTCACGTAAGACATTCAGTAATGTGAAAGTGAGCATCTCTGCACAGTGGACTCCTTTAATACAGAATGGCACTTCACCAAACTTTTCCCCTGGAGAGGTATACGTTTTATGTGTTAATACCTTGATTAAAACTTATTGCCATACACAGTAAAGGTTAATTTCGTCCTTGACCCACTTTGACTCTAATAAAATCCCTTTTATGCTGATTAGCATTCTACATTCTGCATTCAGCATGTGAACTATGAGTTAGTGCAGTCAAGCCAATATATTGCAGCCATATATTCCTGTTACAAAATAACATTGCCATGAGCACTTTAGGTTTCTGGCATAGCACTGTATCAGCCAGTAGGTAATTAGGATGAATGATAGTTGTAGTCATTAGGCTTCTGATTGATGTTGGGTCTAATAACTACATATTGTGTAGATAAGACACAGCCAATCATGTCTGTATATAGACGCCTGACCTGCTTATTGCACGGCTTTTTGTTTTCTGATCTGTGTGTATGTTGATAGACATGGGAAGATAATCGGCTGTTTGCAGATACTGAAGAGGCTACACTATTCTTGGGTGTTCTGGACACCATCTTTCTCTTTTCATATGCCGTGGTGAGTAAGGACTTGATGAAAATGAAATGGAGTTTGATTTTAGCTGCTCAACTGTCTGTAGGCTTGAGATTCTACAAGTTACACCGAATTTAAAGTAATACAGTGATGTTCAAATTAGATTCATTACTAAGTACTTGTAATAACAAGTATAACCCTGGAATTACACTGTAATTTCATCAGCACAATACCATCTAAAATAATAATTACTTTCCTCAATATTAAAAAGATGAATTCTGTTTATCAGAACGTTTTAGTGTCATATCGCTTAATCTCACACTAACAATGTGTGGAAAACAAGAACACAAAATAAAACGTCCATACTGTGATCTTTACTTCATGTTGTATTCTCACCCAGTCGAGTTTCTTACAGCTCCACACATAATTAGTCATACTAGCGAATAAATAAGCACAGATTGCAACAAAAAGCAATGAAGTGTCCAACACCTTTGGGAGTTTTTATCTCCTAGGTGGGATCAGTGTCTCGTTGCGGTTAAGAAAAGCTCTAAGCTCATTGTGTGCTGGTTTGTGATATTATATCTCATATGAAACGCTGTAGGAAATCAACCTGGCCAGACTATGGCCAGCTGTAGTCTAGTGGTTAAGGTACTGGACTAGTAATCTGTGGGTCGCCAGTTCAAATCTCACCACTGCCAGGTTGCGGCTTTTGGGGCCTTGAGCAAGGCCCTTAACCCTCATTGCTCAGACTGTATACTGTAACTGTACTGTGTCACTTTGGATAAAGGCATCTGCTAAATGCTGAAAATGTAAACCTATGTGTTCGTTATACCTCAGTGTGACCACTTACATGTATTAAACTCAGATAATAGGAACAATTGAGCATAAGAACAAGACTACCAGTAACTGTGATGTTTTAAATTGATGAATTTATTTATTTCTCAGACATTGTAAATATATTACAAGTTTAGAAGCCTTTTTCTGCTGTTTCTTGTGCAGCTCCGCTCTCACTCCAGTGTTTTGTACTAAATTATTACTTTTAATTTGTTTCGCTTTATACAGGTTTAATTCACACAGTTTCTTCTTTCAACCAAACAGGGCCTGTACATTAGTGGGATCATAGGTGATCGCCTGAACCTCCGCTATGTTCTCTCCTTTGGGCTGTGTGGTTCAGCTGTAGTGGTACGCTACTATGTTTCTCAGCACTTATAAATAATGGAGGATATTTCAAGCAGGAATCACATTAACTGAAGTTTTGTCTGTTTCCTCTCTGCCTATAGGAGTTTGCATTTGGAACCCTGACAGAATGGCTACATTTCTATAATGTTTATTTGTACTGCTGTCTGTGGGTGATGAATGGCCTGTTGCAGTCGGCAGTTTGGCCCTGTGTGGTGGCCGTCATGGGCAACTGGTTTGGGAAATCTGGGTGTGTATCAAAATAACATTTATACTGACCTGCTAAAGCACATCTATAGGACACGGCTTAGTCTGTGATATGAGAGAAATAGTATTATTATTATTATTATTATTATTATTATTATTATTATCACATCTGTACTGGTTTATGTTCTAGTAAACTTATACCAGTATGATTTTTTTCTTGTGATCTCTGTTAGGAGAGGCTTTGTGTTTGGTTTGTGGAGTGCATGTGCGTCAGTGGGAAATATTTTGGGAGCATTCCTGGCCTCCAGCGTCCTCAAGTATGGCTATGAGGTGAGTGTATGGCTAATTGTTCATGGCTCTCATCAGTCCTTCACTTCTCTGTCTTTGCAGGTTACATTTTAATGTTTTGCTATTACTATGTGTTACTACATGTTAGATGGGTTTCACAGCTGTGCTTTCCCCTCTAGAATCTTAACTTTGCTTTGTTACAACTGTCAAAGTAAAGTAATCAAGCAGAAACAACCCTCGATGAGCTGGACAGCTGAAAATGTGACACGTGCATTTCATATGTTGGTTTTCAGTACGCTTTCCTGGTGACATCGGTGGTGCAGTTTGCAGGTGGTGTAGTCGTGTTGTTCGGTCTGCTCACTTCACCCAAGGAAGTTGGTGAGTTTCAGCAGAATATCTGCATGTTTATCATCATCCTGTCTTCATGAAGTCAATGCTCTGTATCAGCCACTGCACCCTTTCACTGCATTTATGGGACACTATGACCGTCAGGAATTTACAATTCCTTCATTTATCAGACGCCTTTATCCAGATTATTTACATTACAGTTTCAGTATAAAGTCTGAGAATCTAAGGGTTAAGGGCATTTTTCAAGGGCCCAACAGCAGTAACCTGGCTTGAACAAGTGACCTTCTGATTACTAGTCCAGAATCTTAACCACAAGGCTACGACTTGTTTACGATTTACGACTGCACAGTTTTGATCATTCTCTTGACAGTATAGTAAAAATAATTTGAAAATACTTCAGCCAGGTTTTATTTTTTTTTAATTACAAACTATATGAAGATTTTAAGCCTTGGTACAGTGATCAAAAAGAATGCAATAGCAAAGGAAAACTAAAAAACCCCAACTAAGAACTAAAGAGCACCCAGAAGGAAGAGCAGTCGAAACACTAAGTCCATCACTAATGAGATATGAGTTCAAATCCCATTTGTGCTATCAACCGGCCAACTACCTGTGGATGTGTAGTTTGTCTAGAACTAGTTGACCTGTTCTTCCCTTTACTCTTAGAATTCCTTATAGAAACCATCGTCACTTAGAGAATAAGATTTGTTTTTTGCCACTGTTTTTTG
Organism: Microcambeva bendego; assembly: GCA_034509265.1. Classification (NCBI taxonomy): domain Eukaryota; kingdom Metazoa; phylum Chordata; class Actinopteri; order Siluriformes; family Trichomycteridae; genus Microcambeva; species Microcambeva bendego. Next base: position 38,009,033 of record JAYDZG010000001.1, read on the forward strand.
CCACTGTTTAAACTTTAACTACCTCTCAGATGTTCAGATATTTCAAATTAACTATTGTGAACTGCACTGCACACACAACACAAATGAAGTACCTCTGAATGGCCAGTTCTGCAAGTGTTAGATCTGTGTTAACAGAAAACAGTGAAAGAATCAAAAGTACACGGCTCTGTGGAAACAAGCTTCACCATCAGACATCACTATTCACATCAGTATGACACTGGTACATTAATTGACGATTCAGTTTGTTCTATGCAAATCTAAAACCATTCAAATTCATATTTTGCACCTATGTATGTAATGTATGTAGGGAACTTAATTGTGGAGTTGTGTTCTGATCCTTTCCCCAGGTTTGTGTGAAGGCTCCTCGACAGGTCTGACTACTGTAGAAAGGGACCCAGACAGTCAGCGACCACTCATGAGTGATGATGAGGAGGATGAGGATAAAGGGATACAAGATGGAGGATACTATTCCATACAGGAGCGGGATGAGGAGCCTAAATCAGAACCCAGAGCTATTGCTTTCTTTCAAGCTTTCTGTCTGCCTGGAGTCATTCCTGTAAGTTTTCAGTCTGGACCAGTTTATTAACTTGTAGAAAGAGACCGGGACATTTACATTTAGTTATGAGTTGAGTAAAAGTTGTTCATTCACTGTCAGCATATTGCTGTAGGTCAGTCTTTTGCCTATTTGCATTATTAGATACTAAACTGCATTTTGTTTTCTTGTACTTGTACATGTATGACAATAAAGTTGTATCTAATCTAATCTATGTGTTCTGTGCTTGACAGTACTCACTTGCATATGCCTGTCTGAAACTGGTGAATTACTCCTTCTTCTTTTGGCTGCCGTTCTATTTGAGCAACAACTTTGGCTGGAAAGAGGTTCAGGCAGACCGGCTGTCTGTGTGGTACGATGTAGGAGGTATAATCGGTAAGTAAAAAAAAGAATATCATTATTATTTTTATTAAGGATCATTAGCGATAGTTACTTTTAAGCAGCTCATATTAAACAGACTGGAAATGTTCCCTGAAGAATGGAGAGGAACCTCATATGAAAGTGCATGGTTTAGGAATCTGGTTCTCATTTGTTTGGCCATATAATGAATGGAAATAATCTTTGGTAGTTTTGTGGCATTTTGTTTAGCATTTTTAGAAGGCCAGGCGAGCACCGTTATTAAACATTTAGTTTGGTGATCAGAATTAATGATGTAATTTAATATTAATACATGTCTGCTATTTTGGGGTTCCAGGAGGAACGGTGCAGGGGCTGATCTCTGATTTATTAGGGAAAAGAGCTCCTGTGTTATGTATCAGTCTGCTGCTAGCTATGGGAGCTTTAGTGGGATACAGCCGTGAGTCGTCATCACACCACACATAAAAACTGAATTTATGGTTTAAAAAATGGATATTCCTCACTATTCACTTACCATATTTACTCTTTTTTTTAGATTCCCCAAATGATCAAGCAGTGAACGGGGTCCTGCTAGCAATTACAGGTAAGAAACATGGTTTTAGAACACCACAAATGAAAAACTATTAAAACATTCAGACACACATAGCATGCTTTATTGTACAGGTTCTCTGCTACAATCTTTTTTTGGCCTGTATAAAAAGTAAACTTAAAGTAAAAGTTAATTTACACATACCGGGGGAAGTATGGCCAAAGACAGTAATACACCTTGTACTCTCCCATTCAACACAGAAAAGCCCCCCAAAAATCCCACACATGGATAGTGAAAAAGAGACCCGGTAATGACAAGGACCATAGGCTGCTGCGTGGCAGCAGTTACTATGCCACCCTTCTTGTTTAAAAATAATAATAAAAAATGCTGGTTGCTTAGGAAGCATTAAAAAATGAACATTGAAATCTGTAAATAATAAATGCACAATTACTAGGACCGTAATTTCATGTATTGATTTACAATGATAGTCAAAAAGTAAAGATTCTGTCTTATCAAGCCCAAGATCATGGTGGAGCTGTAGGTGTAGCATCTAAGCAGTATGTTCTCTCCTCAGGTTTCCTCATTGGTGGCCCGTCTAACATTATCAGCTCAGCAATCTCAGCAGACCTGGGCAGGCAGGACGCTCTGCAGGGTAGTCAGGAGGCTTTGGCTACTGTCACGGGCATAGTGGATGGAACAGGCAGCATCGGTGCTGCTGGTGGACAGGTGTGTTCAGGACAGGCGTTGGGGCATCAATTAGCTCTCAAAAATGCTAAAAGATAAAACCATGACTGTGATCTATGGCTTCCCTTGGGCCACCACCACCATTGTAGTGTGTGTGGTTATTATGAATAATAATCTCTTGACTTGATTATTTTTTTTACTTGTGTAGTACCTGGTATCACTTATCGAGAGCAAACTGGGATGGATGTGGGTCTTCTACTTCTTCATACTCATGGTGAGGATCATCCTAAAACTTCTCTGTGCTTTAAACTCGGGATGTATCGATACACTCTACCCACGATGCAACATGATTCATGATTAGTTCACGATCGGGGTTTTTCCCCAATTTTTTTAAAATAATTTTCTTTTTTTTTTTGAATCATTCACAGAAAAAATACAGACAGATGTTTAAACATGCAGTTGTTGAAATTCATTTACAATGTGATTCAGTTTTTCCCAGGTTATCAACAGAGTTAAAGTTCAAAGTTAAAGTTTAGTGAGCAAGACCTTCAGTCATAAACCATGGTTACACAAAAGAGGGGCATTTCGGTGTGATATACCTCTTCTACTCTTCTTTCCATTTTTCTTGGTAGTCTGATTTACACCAGCAAAATGTTCCAGACAACATGAAAGTAAAACATTTTTTATTAACTTAACAACGCTGCCTTTTACTATTGCTTGTTAGAAAAAAACATGTGTGATTATCTTTTATTGGTCTAAACAACCAATGCCCTTTTATTTCTGAGATTCATGTCTTGTATTTAAAAAAGACAGCACCTTCTGCTGTTGAAAGTTAACAATCTATCCATCAAATCGGTGCCCCGAGGTAATCGATTCGTATCGATTCTTACTGAATCGTTACATCACTTGAACACTTGAAATGTTTGCCGTGCTAATGGCTTGTTTGTGTTGTTTCTTTACAGACAGGGGGCAGTGTTTTATTTATCATACCTCTTCTGGTCAGAGAGATACGTTCCATGTGTAGAGACGGTCAAGGGAGGACGCGTCAACTGTGAGCTCCGACCTGCATTCATCGCCTCATCTCTCACAGGAGGCAAGCAAGTGAACGATGGATTCCGTTCTACTGTACATTGCATGCAATCTTCCTGACTGAGCAGCAGATGCCACTCTGCTAATGCAGCGGTGGAATTTCATGCCCAAGTGACTTGATACAAAGATTATTTTGTAGTGAAAAGGTATGACTGTGATACAGCACTGATTGTCATAAACACCAAGTGGTTAGGTATTGTTTTTGAATAAGAACAATATTTGAAATGGAGAGAGATTCACTCGAAAGATGCCCTGAATTTTCTATAATGACTTTTGCTAAGCCGAATCTATCAGTACTTTTCAGTATATGGAGCTTTAAAGTAGCTGGAATGCCCCTACATCGGAACATTAGCCTGTACCCCGTAACCCCCACTCAGTCTTTCGACCTCTAATCAGGGTGGTGGTGTACAGTATTACAAGCACATCTTCATGGTGTCAAACTTTTGGGTCACCAATTTGATGGTCATAAACCATGGTACACAAAAGAGGGTCATTTCGGTGTGGTTATACCTCTTCCACTCTTATTTTTCTTGGTAGTCTAATTTACACCAGCAAAATGTTCCCGATTTTTTTAAACAACATGAAAGTAAAACATTTTTTATTTACTATTGCTTGTTAGAAAAAACTTATTTGTGATTATCTTTTATTGGTCTAAACAACCAATGTCCTTTTATTTCTGAGATTCATGTTTTGTGTTTTAAAAAAAGACAGCACCCCCTGCTGTTGAAAGTCAACAATCTATCCATCATGTCGGTGCCCCGAGGTAATCGATTTGTATCGATTCCTATTGAATCATTACATCCTTTGGCTTAAGCCGCGTCAGGGTGAACTTAGGAAGAAATATGGTGTTCGTGAGTTATAGGAGATGGTACAGAAAGTGGACTTGGGGTGCTGCATCGAAATGTGTCCAGCAAAAAATATAATGCAATTGATTACACATACTTAGGTGTGTAGCTTTTTTTGGTTCCTTATGGGAGAACAGAACATTCGGGGCCTCTTTGGAGTGAATCATCCTGTATATGGCCAAAATATGTGTGCACAGTATTTAGGTTACTTCAGTGAAGGTACTATCACTGAGATCTGTGGTTTAAACATAAGTGTTTTACAGTAGATATGTATAAACACATTAAGATGCACTACATCACTATCAATCATTCCACATTTTAAGGATTTCATGAAGTGTTTTTATTCAGAGAAACTGAAGCTGGTGATATATGTGATACTGTGTAAAACATTTGTCAAACAAAGACATTTATATATGAATGGAAGTATTTGGACACTTTTTTGGACAAATTTTTAAATTAATAGGTTTTAGCCACAATAATAAACGTGTAGTAAAGCAATCATATAAAGCAAATGAAATGCCTTCAACTTTGTAGCAATTGTGTTGGAAGGCATATTCCAGTTCCAGCATGGCTGTGCCCTTGTGAATAAAGCAAGGTGTAGTTGTGGTTTAAATAAACTCCAGTGATCTCCACTGATCTGCACAAAGCCCTGACCTCAGTTCTTTTAGACAACATTGGAATGAATTGGAACTTCAATTGAGGCTCAGTTTCTACAGACATTTTTAAGTCTTATGAGAAACTTGGCTCTTGTAATAGCTATTAAGTTCACACAGAAGTCTCTGTCATGTCAAAATAAGATCTCAATTGAGCCCATGGTCAGCTGTCCAAGTACTTTTGAACACATATAATATGCTTTTCAAGTTTATAACCACTAGTTTTAGTTTCGTTTTCTTGGTGTTTATGTTGTGTTTACAGACCAATTCCTTGTGTGTGTACCTTTTTAACTCTGTGATGTGCATTTTAAAGCCAGTGCAATATACACAAAGATTAGGTCGATTATGTGGTGAAAAAAAATACTTGTAAAGCTCATGATGTAACTGTGGTGCCACTGAGTCTTTCTCACTGTAACCTGTGATGCAGTGAGTGTGTTTCCATGGGCAATTAATTGAATAAAAAGAAACAGACTTGAATATTTATGCAACAGAACAGTAACATTAGCTCAATTATAAGACATATTCTGGATTGTTCTAACCAGAGGTTGTGTATCATACATCAAAATAGCTATGACACTACTGGTTTACAAAGAATGAATGTATTTTGTGCCGGTTTGCCTGGCAGTATATTTTTGGACTGTGGGAGGAAACTGGAGCTCCTGGAGGAAACACACACAGACAAGGGAGAAGAAAGGAGCCCGAATGCCCCAACTGGGGATTGAAGCCAGAATCTTCTTGCAGTGCTACCCACTTAGTCACCGCTTGCTGATTACTGCTGTATTTTACAAATAAACAATTATTCAAGAACAGTGAATGTGTTACTGTTAGAGGCCACCTGGGTGGTAGGACATCTACAGACATGATTGAGTATGTCGGGACTTTGGAATCCTGCTCAGGTGTGATACTCCATTGTATGATTCTGGGGAACCAGACCCACCAGGACAAAAAAAACAATGGTAAAAATGATTATAATCTGTTTTTTAAAAGAGATTAGCTCATGTGAACATACTCATATTTGTGCCCTCCAATGTTTACATTGACATCTTGAATTGTTAAATGTTTGATAATGTTGCAAACTAAAGATCACGATGAAACTGACTATTCATTTAGAATTTAGATATTATTGTACATTAGTGCATGCTTATTTTATTTTTTAAAAATGTTTTAATCTGTAATTATTCTTCTGTTTAATGTAAACGAATCAGAAAAGTATGTACTGTTCAAGTTGAGCTCAGGGTTGATAGCTTAATGATTAACAACACATGCAACGTATTTGGTTCAAGCTGATTATTATGGAAAAGGTGATCTAATTCTTTTATGCAGTGTTTATTTTTCTGTTTCGAGATGTGAATCTTTTTAATGTAAATATTTCACATTTGCACTTTAGAATGCCAATTTTGTTTCACTTGCCAAATGATTTGTAATGTTTTGGGTTTTTTGGGTTATTTTTTTTGCTTAAATAAATGCTTCTGCTTTAGGTTTTATTTTATTAAAGGAAATAGTTTAGAATGTTGTTGCATTCTGTAGCTTAATGAAATTAAAGAAACTGCTGGTGTTGTCCTGCTACCAAAACCCTTAGGACCCCTGACAGCATATTAGGCCGATGGATTTAAAGATAGTACAGGTGCCTACAAATTCTTTCAGCATATTAAATTATACATTCAAACAATTTAGATTATAATAGCATACATTCTTCCATTCGTAAATACTGAATCAATCGTTTTTGAGGTTTTTCTAAAAATATATTAAAAACAAAATCCTGAATCTAGTCTGGGGTCACAGCTCAGCCTTTAACTGAACAGTAAGTCCAAGCATAAAGCCCAAACAACACTGGAGTGGCTTTTATCAAGTGTCCCAGCTAAAGCCAACAGGAGAGTCTTACATTTTGCATTTCATAGACACTTAAAATCAATTTAATTCTGTTTATATTATTCTTAGTAACAGTAGCGGGCTGTACACTTCACACATAGGCCTTCAGTGATGTCCTACTAAGTCGAACTTCAATAAATACCTCTCACAATAAAGTCACTTATGACACCACGTGACCACGGCTGGAGAAATAGTACACACAAACACACTTAACGCACTACTGGGCATTGCATCACCTCAGTTCTTTACAAAACGGGCTAGTTTACAACGCACTTTAAAAAACCAATAAACCCGCATCATTAATTAAAACATGTGAGTAGATTATACTTCTCGTTGTTATTTTAGGGCGGCCGGTAAGTGAGTATCAATCACAGTCACGTTCAACATGAGGCAAGCTAGAAGGACTACGGTCCCCAACTCGGGATCTGATTGGCTATCGCAACTGTCTATCAACTGGATGTGCCAGTCCACTTATAGTGCATAGACGCCGGTATTGTTGGTTCTGAAGGCAACAGGCAGATTTCATTCGCCTGGCAACACAAGTTAGCTTAATTCTGATTGGATAAAAAAAATCTAACCCTAAAACAACACGAACATAAAGAGAATATGATGACTATTTTTATATATATTCTGGGAAAGTAAATTCAAAATTAAATTAACTTTTATCAAATTATGATCATGATTTATGTTAGGTCAGCAGAAAAGGCCTTGCTGGTCCAGACGACCCACCACTGCTTAGTAAATACTCATAATTGTTGTAAATTGATATATTATCCCCTTGTCTGCCTGGATAAACATAAAAAATGGTGTATTGTATATTGATGGGCATTGATGTGTGATATACAACAGTGCTATCTTTCACAAGATTGAATCCTCACACTTGAAAATGAGTTCATGTTCCGACCACACTCTTACTCTTTAATACAGATAAACAATAACATTTATTTAACAGTGCAAAGATGAATTCACTAATATTCAGTTTTTTGTGTGTGTTAAATCAAATACAAAATGATTATATCTTGATTAAATGTGATAAAACAGGTGCAACAAAATTTAAACCAACATTACATTATTAATTAGGTTTATTATTATTGTAAAAACACATTATGTAGGAGATGCCTTTACAATGCCTAAACATGTAGAGAGAAATATTTCAATTATGTAGCTTCAGATAAAATAAGTCACTTCTTTATTAACACTAAAGGTGTTTAAGTGCCCACTGATCTTCTGGTTCAGTGTGTACAGCTTTGTCCCTTTGTACATTTTATATCTTGCAGCATAACCTCCCTCTATTCTTTTGCTTCAACTAACCTCACACCCGAGGGTATTTTAGACAAATGTAAATACTAACTGTTGATTCAGAGACTTCTTTGAGGTAGATATGGTACATATTTACAAAGACAAAAGCATATTAACAGCTGACAAACAAATTTATGGGATCCAAAGGTTGTACCAACACACATACTTGAGGTTTAATGCAGATAGCTCAGCCCAGGCCAAATAAGGCCAGTGGAACTATTCTTTTTTTTTTGGAACGGCTGGTAGTTGTATACCTCATATACAGTATAGTATTAATGTCTTACAAATACAAACAGGTCTGTAAAGATATAATTCTAGATGTAGTTTAATCAAACTCTAATTAGGTAACTATAGTCTAAATAAACATAAACAAGTCAATATATGGTGTGTTACAACCTTTCAGTCAATGTTTCCAGGGACGTCTCTGAACAACTTAACTGTTGTCTACTATAGTACTTTACAATAGCAAAGTAATATTTACTGTGGGAGCACATATGTTGCTCTGGATAAAACATAGATGAATTCTGAGCCCTAACACTTGTTTTTTCTTGGTTACTTGAGATGCCTCTTCAGTATGTAAAAACTGAACAACAATTATATGTAAAAAATTACAAACGTACAAACATATAATCAGCAAAAAAATCATTATATAATGAACATATGAAGACAAATTGCTACATTAATAAATCTATCAGTTATACTGATGTTTAACCACCAAAGATTAATGAAGATTTTCTGTACAATTGTATATTTGTACGTCCCAATTCGAGCCATATGTTTATTACATTATTCCTATATTACAGTACTCCTATAGTATAGTACTTTTTCTTTCTGATAGGTCTGTCATAATTATTAAACAATCACCCTCTTTATAGATAAGAGAGCACTTCAAAATGATCAATTTTACAATTTATGTGAATGTGTAAAATAAATTGATAATTATGAAGTGGTCTCTTACCTTTCTCACTACTGTATATTATGTAATATAATTAAGCACAGCCAATTCATCTCCTGTAGACTTTTTGGAAAGTGATAGAAACAGGAAAACCCAGAAGAAACCAAAATGTGAGAATATTGACAATTATTTAATCCCATAATCCTGACTGGCCCAGTCTCTACTAGATAAACTGGCCGAAAGTTTTGACCGGTATTGGGATTTAGCTAACAATGCAATTTGTTTGTGTGCTAAACACACATTTCAAGCTGAAGGGGATTGATGGAATGTATACAAACTGGACTCTGGGTACAGTTCAGAGGTCAAGGGGTACACGCTTTCTAAAGCCTGATTCATTAGTTTCTAGAAGTGTCCAAATCACAGTAAAGTAGTACTATAGTTAATAGCAATGCTGGTAGTAGTGTACCATTTTAAAAGCTACCTCATATGCTGCTTAAAAACTTGTGTAAATCATTTTCTCTAACTCTGTGGCTCAGATATGCTAATTTAGAGGTTTCCTGGTTAAGAAAAAATAGTGAGTAGTACGATGCCATAGTATCGATTATTAAATATACACGGAAGCTCTAATTACTTTTAAACATTTGTACGAGTTGCGTGAGTCAGAGGTCAGGAGAAGGAACTATTTGAACTGTGAGTGACAGATCATTCTTGAAGCTCCGTCGTTTCTCATGATGAGGAGAGAGATTTTATAACCAGTTGAGACATAATCAGTCTAGTTCAAGCTATTAGCATCCACTGGAGGAGAAGTAGAAAGGCATCTTGTATGTGAGTGACAAAACAGTTCTGGTAACTTAATTGCAGTCCTGGACTTTTTCATGAAAGTGTCATTTTGGAGTGTAGGTCTCCACCTTCACAGTATACATCTTAGATAGTTAATAAATGTTAAAGCTTAAAACTAAATTGGCTGAGGCACCATATGTACATTTACAGACACTTTGAGGAGAGAAATGCTCTTCTTATTGTCGTGATGAGCCTTTGTGATAAAGAAACCTCCTCTTCTTTGCTGTGAAAAAGTCTGGAGGAGAAAGTAAAAAAGATAAATAAGTATCAAGTTTACAGCTTCCTATTTAATCCTTAAGGCAATAATTTTCAGCCTACTACATCTGTACCATATTTCCCCAATGCCACTTGGGGAACAATTTCATTGTTATTCAATGCTGATAAAATAGAACTGAACCCTTTTTATACGTGACTCAGAATATCCAATACTACTATACAGTTGTTATCCAGTCAAGACAACATTTGCTTATTCACATCAGTGTTTAATTTTTGCAGAATTTGTAGCTTTTTATGTTTGTAGTTTAATAGTCAGTCCCATAATGTGTGTGTGTGTGTGTGTGTGTGTGTGTGTGTGTGTGTGTGTGTCTCTGTGTGTGTGTGTGTGTGTGGGGGGGGGGGTGGGAATTAGGTC
>JAYDZG010000001.1:38033518-38045995 GCA_034509265.1 Microcambeva bendego
TTAGTGGGTAGCACTGTCGCCTCACAGCAAGAAGGTCCTGGGTTCTATCCCCGGGTGGGGGTGATCAAGGTCCTTTCAGTGCAGAGTTTGCATGTCCCCGTGTCCGTGTGGGTTTCCTCCGGGTTTCATCCCACAATCCAAAGACATGCTACCAGGTCAGTTGGGGACACTAAATTGTCATGTAGGTACCTGCGATGTGGCGCCCCATCAGGGGTGTTACCATGTGCCTTGCGCTTGTTGAAGAGCAGGGATAGGCTCCAGCACCCCTCCCCGAACCTTATTAAGATAGGGGATAAAGAAATTAACTGAACTGAACAGAAAGAAGTTTAACACATCGGCAGGTCATGACTATTGTCATTTCAGTGCTGAGAGCGATTCACCAAATTATCTGGTGTAGGTCCAATAGGTGTCTCTATCTACAGAAGAATGGAGTTTAGTGGGGTAGAGGTGTACCCAGAATACAGGCATAAATCAGTGATTGTATACTAACATGGATTATCTGTGTGGTTGGAGCTTTTTTAATTAATCAATAGTAATGATTAAAACATGTTTGATAAGATTTTTTCCATTGACCTATCGTTATCAGGCTTGGACATGCAGTGTTGTGCATGTAATCAGTAATTTATTAACCTGTATCAGGACCTCCAGGTTTGTGAAGGCATGTGATAAAACACGTCTCATCTATTGGTTCGAGTAGTATCAGTCTAGTCTAGGTGCCAAAACATTCCAAAACATGTTGGAACAAAAGCAAGAGTAATTTGTTTCATTTCTCAAACTCCACCTACTGCATGATGACTGAAACTAGCACGGAACAGCTGAGTTTTGTTTTGGACAGGGAACCTCCAATTACATCATGATATCATGATCATGATAAGACCCACCTCCCTTTGTCCCGTTTCCAATAATAAAGCTGGTTCACTCTCTCTGAAATAAATCAAGTAGTCATAACAACGCTGCTCTCCTTTATTCTTCTTTGCTCCAGGCTCAAGATTCATCCACTCCCAGTCTGTTACTTCTCTCCACCCCTAACCGACTACACTCAACTGATCTTCCTGTCATTGACATTCTTACCGATCCTGTTTGCATTTTAGTTTGTGTTAGTATTACTGTGTGCTAGTTTAGGTTGGTGTGTGACAGTGTACGCATCGTGTATAGTGTCTGCTTACACATGGCATGTGATAGCTCTTACACTGTGGTTATCGTCCCTTTGCAAAATAGCCTGTACAGCTCAGATGCACTTCGATTCTTTCACTGGGTAAGCTGTCTTGTTTGTGTGTGTGTGTGTGTGTGTGTGTGTGTGTGTGTGTGTGTGTTTGTGTGATTTAATGCACAACATTATAATATGAAGGATGCTTTCACTCACAGACTATGCACACTGAATTTGTGTAGTTGTACCTATTGTAGATAAAAGCTTATGGCACTAAACATACAATAATTGTACTGTGGAAAAAAACATTCAATACTGTACTGTAAATTTTACATGCATAGTTTAGTTCTGTTTATTTTCTTTAACCCCTTTTTGTAATTATGGTCATAGAGGGGTGCACACTAAGCCACCGTGCCGCCCTTGACATGCATAGTTCATAGTAATTATATAAAACTCATTGTCCTGAGTTTGATTCTTAGGTTACAGTCTGTCTGTGTGGAGATTGGAAGTTCTACCAGTTCAGGTTAATTGTAGACATTGAATTGTCTTTATGACTCTTAATGTATTAGTGGTTAAGAAATTGAGAGAGTGTGTGAGTCTTTGTTAGATTATCACAACCATCCATTATGCCTTTCCATGTTTAATTTGATTTTTAGGGTAGAATTTGTTTCTGATTTGTTGTAGACCTCTAATTGATAAAAAATTAAGCTTTGCACACATAAAAATCAGTCATGATGAAATACCATAAATTGTTACAGAATCTTAATTGGTGTCTTTCCGCCAGCTGAAGAGACTGAGAGCATTAGAAAGAGAGAAGGACTCTATGTGGATTGGATTGCAGTTTCTGGACCAGGCCCGGTACTGGTATCAACATCAACTGGATCAGGTCTCCCAGAGACATGCAAGGAGTGGTACAGGAGACCAAAATAAGGTGAATGCAAGTACTGACTTTAGTTTGGTGAGTCCGAATTATAGTTTGCTGAGATTGGTTTGGAGGGACTGCACTGAGCCCTGACCTCAACCCCAATGAACACCTTTGGAATGAAAAGAAAAGTTGATGCCTGTCCACACACATGCTTACTATATTTGACTAATTAGGTGTGCATGTCCACTGACACACTCTAAAAGAAGCCTAAAATAAGTCTAAAAGAGTAGAGACCGCTAAATCCTTTAACGGGAAGGGCTTTGACTCCCTGCTAATGGTCTTGGTTTTTTAAAAAACATTAAACAAACTCATGGTGTAACATGGTGTGGTATATTTAAAATGTGCTAATGTGTGATGTAATGCAAAACCTACAAAACTTCACACCTGTATTACAGCACCTGTTTGGAACACACCTTTTTGGAACACACCCAGTGCTTTATGTTGTAATTCATTGCAGTCATAATGGTTCTACACTACTTTTGTTGAATAATTCCTCAAGAATAAAACATTTTAAGGCACAAAGGAAGAGGAAAACTATGTTCCAGTTTTGTGAAGATGAAGATCATGAACGTTGCACAATTTTCTTGGTGTTCCAAACACTTTTTTAATAATCCTAGCTGTATGTAAATGAGCATTGTCATCCTGGTACATGTGAACATTACCAGACAAAATGACTGAAACTAGTTTACCCCTGGTCCTGAAAAAAATGTTGTAGTATCTTTTAGGCTTAAGATTTTTCATCGGATGGCTGTTAATCATGAATTTCCAAATGAATGTAATAAACAGTTGACAACAATTGGCAAACTTGAGGTTGGGAAAATTCAAAAACCTATGACATATGTAAAAAAAAAATGTATTACTTTAAAGTGCTCTAACCAAAAATGTAAAGCTAATAGTGCTCTGTGTGCAGAAGCTGTTTACTGAAATTAGCTCTTGTCTTTTACTGTACACTGCAATGAGTGCTAACTGGGGATAAGTACAGAGTTTTTTTTAGATAAGTACAGTTTCATAGACATGGATAGCCCTAGGAGTATAATGTGGTGCAGAAGTACAATCTCCATGCCCACATTTAACAAAAGAATTGCATCGAGGAAATGAACTGCATCAAGGAAATTGCTCTACCTGATTGGGTGCCCAATAGACCAAACAGTCCATGTCAGAGGAAGGAGAAACTAGATTGGACATTTTTTTGCCCATTTAACAGCTGCTTTTACTGTTTGGTCAGTAGCTGTACAGCTTTGGTCCAATTCATGAACAAAAGTAAAACAAATACATCATATATTTAAAAAAAATAGCATTGTGTTGCTGAATAATGCTATACGCTAACCTAGATTCACCTATTTAATATGTTTAGTAGTAAACCTACCCTACATTTTGTAAACTTACAATTACTGAATTAAGCCCATCTGTTTTGTTATTCCAGACACTTAAATTACAGTTGGTAAGGAAAGGTCTTATGGGGGCTCATTTTGATTAATTAATGAGAAACTATTCAGGTGACAAATGTACAAAACAACCGATAAGCTACAGTCAGTAATTTTATCCTCACAAAATTAATGCATGTCATATGTGTAGCGCATGTACCTTATAAAGTGTATAAAGCAAATGTTTGAATCTTTTAGAATGTATTAATAGAAAACTTTTCTGTTTTTAGGGGAGCTGTTCATGTGCATTGCGCTCCTGTATGCATCGTGTAAATGGAAGTCTGGGTAATTTACTAAACAGCACATGGTTTTGGAGCAATACTGCACCTGAAGAGAAAGACAGCACAGACTGGGACCTGCGCTGGACCAATGCTACCCTCACCCAGGTGAGAACAGACACAACAGAACAACAGGCACTGACAGCTCAGGTCACTACTGAGTTGTTCTAATGCTGAGCCTAATTCAAAAGCTTTTGTTCCAGAGAAATTTAAGATGAACCATAATAAACAGGTTCCACAGGTTTACTTGTTCTGTGGAAAAACCTACATAAGGATTTTAAAGGTGTGTAATAGCTGCAGAAATGTGATATATATGTAAAGGTACAGTCACAAAGTCACAAAGTAGTCATATATATACCATGCCACTTGTTAGCTGTATATACCATGCCACTTGTTAACTGTACACATGAATAGCGTTCTTTGTGGCTAGTGAGTATACAGTTTAATTTTAAACCAACAACAATTCTGAATCTAGTTTTCACAAATCAACTGGTTTTAATGTGGTTTAGGTGTTAAAACAACCATTTATAAGCAGGTATTAATAACCATTTCTCTCCAGGATTGAAAGTTAGTAGTGTAAATACAAGTTTGCTAGACCAAGGCAGTGTACAGTCCAAATTTTTACCTACATGTTAAAATACAAGTAAGCAAATATTGTTTCTGAAAATTGGAAATTGCAGCTCAGGTCAGTAAAAACTAACTTTAGAATTTCTTTTGCTTGGTCATGATGTTTTCTGATGTTTTAACAAACAGGAGGTGAGTCAGAAGAATCAACAGATATCCGAGCTGGAGCTTGAGAAGAAGTTACTTCTGCAGCGAGACTGTGTACACTACTTCTGAAAATCATGTAGTGTTGTAAATATGTGTGAAACCCTGTACATATTTGAAATTTCTTTAAATGGTAATCTGTAAAATGCTAAAACATTGTTTTGATTCACTACAATAAAATGCTTCCATTTTCAGTTGTCTTGTTGTCATGTCACTAGTTGTTTCCTGAGTTTCCCTCATATTATATAGATTTGCACAAGGCAGAGTTTAAGCAGTTTCCATAAACTAGCACTGGGTGTTGTAAAAATATTTAAGTTTGCCTTAAAAGGCATACAAGTTCAAAATGTTCCCATCCTCTGAAAAGTATACTGAAGACACACCAATCAACCAAAACAGCTGGACCATCCTTTAAAATGTGCCAGCAGTGAGTTTCATATCAGGATAAGCTTCTATGAGCTGTCATGGAGTTTAGTTTCTGTTATTTCTAGTTTATCTGTGTTCACTAGTTGTTTCCTGAGTTTTACAAAAATATATAAATCTTTAAGGTCAACTTAGATAAAAGACATAAAAATGTGTTCCACCTTGGTATCACAGGCTTTTTGGCTTAAAATTTATTAAGTCCCAGTCCTCCCTTACTGAGCACTGATGAACTGCTGGTTAAATTATTCTTAAAATTTCATTGTATTATTTTTCAGAAGTAATTTCGTAAAATAAAGTCATCGGGCCCTATCTTACAACCCCGCGAACACACCGCCTACAGATCACTAAAAAGAGGCCCCATAGAAATATAAACCTAATACGTAATATTATTTCAACTTTTTTAAAGTTATTTTTATTTAATTTTAATTCCTTTTTTTTCGTAATTTAATTACAATGACCTTAATATACACTCGTTGGTTACGTTACAGTACATTCTCAGTAAAATACACAGTGCACCCTCTAGACTGAAGTTTTTATTCTCGACACTAGAGGGCAGCAGAGGACAACAGACCTCCGCAAATTAACAATAAGTAAAATAAAATAATAATATTTTTTATTTAGTGTTATTAGTGTTTTGGTATATCTAATACTAAAAGTAAGAGTTTGAAGAGGTATCAAGAATATTGGAAAGGAATTTGAGCCATACACAGAAAATAACCAGTAAATACATAAAGGGTTTGTATCACTGAGACACATCACAGTCATTGTGTTCTCTAAATCACAAGAAAACAGTCTAACAGATGTTGCCCATATAGCATACCAAACGCATTTACATCATATGTAGCTAATATTATATACAGGCATAAGGAGAGTTTAAGCAGTTTCCATAAATTAGCACTGGGCGTTGCAAAAACAAAATATTTAAGTTTGCCTTAATTGGAATACAGGATCAAAATGTTCCCATCCTTTATATGGTATACTTAAGATACACCAATCAACCAAAACATCGGGACCATCCCCAAAAATGACCCAGCAGTGAGTTTAATATCAGGATCCGCTTATCTGATTTTGTCCAAATTAGAGATTAGATTAGTTTAAATAGAGATTAGTTCCTTTATTCTCAGTGTATAGAGTAAGGGGTCATCTATCATGGAGTTTAGTTTCTATAATGTCTATTTTATCTGTGTTCAGGTTTTTTCTTGTCGTGTTCTGTCTCAATCTCCCTGTTAGTTGTAAAATCTGCTCACATGGATGAACTGAATGCATTTAAAATGTTTATTGTGTTTGCATTCTTGCCAACTTACCTCACCCAGTATCAATATTTAAGTTTTAAATGTACATCTTCCTATGATTGCAGAATCTGCTTTCGGGATACTATCACAGCTGTTGGTGAAATCATTGTATATATATATATATATATATATATATTAATTTTCCCTGAACGTCTAAGTGTCTAAGAATTAGGACAGCATATTTCAATGGGAACTGGTGCATCTTATTGGCATTTATTTCATGCTGGCTGTATGTCTCCTAATTTTATTACATTTTAAACATCATAACTGTGTCTGTACTGAAGCTCAGCTAATGTTTATTCATCTCTTGAACAAGCTATAACAACAACAACAACATTCTTTTAATTCTATTAATTTTTAAATTCTGATGAGTTTGATGTATCATCTTTATCAAGCATTCTAAAGATGTTCATTATGAATAACCCATTGCCTTGTATCATATGCAAATTAAGAGTAGCCAGTTTACTTACTGTCAAATGTGCAAAGAACCCAGATATAACAGACTTCATATTTGTTTATATAGATAACGTGACAAGCTACATCTGCACAGAATCTGTCTAATCTGGAATCTGGAAATTAACTGTCTTAAGTGGGCGACGCTGTTGCCCCAAAGCAAGATGGGCCTGAATTTGTTGCCACAGCTGACCA
Source organism: Microcambeva bendego (assembly GCA_034509265.1). Classification (NCBI taxonomy): domain Eukaryota; kingdom Metazoa; phylum Chordata; class Actinopteri; order Siluriformes; family Trichomycteridae; genus Microcambeva; species Microcambeva bendego. The sequence continues at coordinate 38,040,421 of JAYDZG010000001.1, forward strand.
GGGCCCTTTCTGTGTCTGCATGTTTTTCTTGTGTCCAAGTCGGTTTTTCTTCTACAAGTCAAAGGAAATGTATTCAGGCCAACTGGAGCTAGCAGAAACGTCTGTGTGTGTCCTGTGAAGCCTAATCGAGACAAAGTGGTGGCAAAAAAGACAATGAATGAAGGACACATAAAATATACTTTTAGAATTTTATTTTATTATATGTTATACATGCTCGCTCAGTCCTGGGTCTATAACGTGCAGTTCTTGCCAAACGTCTGTTTGCTGACGTAAGAATACCTGTTCACACATGTTACAGTTCCTACCCTGGTGGTCCCTCATTGATCTCTGTACAACTGATAAGAAATATCTTCACATCTTCTTCACACACCGACCTCTCTCCATCAAAAACATAACACACTTACAAAGCTGTGCTGAGACTAAACATGACTTCACTTTAAGCACATTGCTGCAAGAAGCAGAAACAAACCATCTCACACTGTGAATTGTTTAAAGGCAAGAACCGTGAACTCATGCACTGTATTGCACTTCACTACACTGACATGGCATTCATTCATTTTCTGTTTTATCACCGCTTTGTCCCATTTAGGGTCGCAGTGATCCCACTTCACATGGCAAAAGGTAGGAAACACCCTGAGAACATGCAAACAATGCACCAAAATGACCTGGACCGTAAGTACCGTAGGCCCATTGTTTGTCTACAGTGTTCCTAGATACAATCACGACACACCACAGCAGTTAGTAAAGAAAAGCAATTATACAAAAATGAATTAAACCTTTGTGGGTGACAGTTTTACTATAAAAAGAGTTTTTCTTACAAAGTGTAAATTGATTTCTGGTTTGGCAAAAATAAAACAGTGTGAATTACCAAAGAAGATAACGACAGGAAATCAACTTGCTGCACTTTAGTGAAACTGAATCTGAAGCAATGTCATGCTTAAAAGCAGCCCTGGCTGGTGGTTAGAGACCTGGGCTTCTGATCGGAATTTTTGATTTCTAGAACCGACAGGTCACGACTGATGTGCTCTTGAGCAAGGCAACCAACCCCTAACTGCTCCCCGGGTATGTGTGCTCACTGCCCCCTAGTGTTTACTAGTGTGTACATGCTGGATTGTGCATGGATTGGGTTAAAATGTGAAGGACAAATTCCACTGTGTATAAAGCACAGCGGTGAAAAAGTGTTCTAATGTTCTTCTAAAACATAAAATAATTCCCCATATTATCATCATACTGCTAATGTTGGTTTGAATAAAATCATTTCATAAGTAAAATTAAATGCATCTTAGAAGAATCCCTTTTTGTATGACATTACGATTTGTTTTACCCAAACTTCTCCAAACTGCATGCTGTGCTGCTTTAGTGCAGGCTCATTATTTATTAAAACTCTGCCGACATTTGCATAAATGATTATGACCTTGTGATTGCTAATAAAATACATCATCATTTCATGTAATTTGATTCGGATGATGCTAATTACACTTTGTTTAATTTAGTCAAGCATTAAATATGCCTATTGTAATTTTTTATTTATAATTATTTACTGCGTTGGTTTCAGAGATGTTTACACAGCATGATATAATCACTGATGATCCATAATTGAGAACAGGAATTAAATGTTAATGGCTTTACCCTTTTTCATTATCATTTTCCATGTGGCGGTGGTTTTGTTCTGTGTTTTATAGACATCGGCCTATTTATCTGGGTCAGGGATGTAGCGAGTATGGAAACACCAGGAGCAAAACAGGAATACTCTGGAAGAGCCACAAATTCATTGCAGGTCTTTGCACCTGCCCCTGTCCAGCATTACTACTGTTGAGACTTGAACCAACACTTTCTGGAGTTTTGGCTAACATAGTTATTTATAGCATGCTTGATGTGGCTGATTGCTGCCAGTAAGGGTTCCACCTTGCTTAGTATATGTATATATACATTGATATTACATTACAAGTTTGGCCTAAAAAAGAAAAGAACTATTTAAGATGGGACTTTGTTACAGATTGTTAAGATTTTTTTGTAAATGGACCTCTTCTACATACTCTTTCATGTAACTCTCACATGTTATCAAAAAGCTAGGCAGCAAAAATGAATCAGTTTAATCTGCTACTGAGGAATTCAATACTGACATACCTGCCAGTGAACCATCAAGGCCAGGGTACCAGCAACACTGTTAATAACCACCTCTTATTCACAAGAATGCCGTAAACACCTTTTGTCAGATCTGTCACGCTTCTGTTGGAGAGCAGATTATTCTTCCTTTCCTTAATGGTTCAGTGACTCCAAACTCTGCTGGTGTACCTGCTCTTGGGCCATGATTTCCAGTCATTTGGGAGGGTTAGGGGACTGGCTGTTGAACTGGCAATAGGAAATGCCAACCACATCCATGCAGGTCTGCTAAAGCATAAAGAATAACAGGTAGTGAAGTTCACCATAGTGGGGATGCATTTTTGTGGCTTGTTTTAGTTTATTCCCTCATTTCCGCTGAACAAAAAGAGATTCCTGGGTAATAATAAGCACCCTTACAGGCATTAGCAAGCACATTGTAAATGTTCTTTGAAGAGCACTTAGTGGGAAGTGGAGATGAGATGGTGAATGTGATAGAGACTAATCAAAAATGTTGCATTGTTTTGCAGTTTTTCCCCTACACAATGAACTTTGTTTATCTTATTCGTAAAGAAATCACTCACTTCTGCTGTGTCTAGGTTACTGTTCAAACCCTGGGCAGTCTGGCATGTCTTTCGGTCATGCTATACCAGCTTGTCAATGGACACAGGGCAGAAACACACCCACACACTGTGGGAGGAAACCGGAGCTCCCAGAGGAAACCCATGTGGACATGGGGAGAACATGCAGACTCTACTCAAAAGGACCCAGATTGTCCTGTTGGGTATTGAACCCAGAACCCACTTAACAGTACAACCCACTTAATCACTGTGTCACTCTTGTCAAAAACCTTAAGTGGTTTAATTTAAAGTGGAAGAGTATAAATGGAAAAACACAAATAAGACGACTTGGTAGCAGTGAACTGGTGGACATTGGGCCCTATTTTTTACATGAGTACTTTATTCACATGGTTCACATGCTCATGGCTTTAATGACCACAGTTACCAATGTTGCAAACGGTATGAATTCTGATTGACTCATGACTGTGTGACAAAGAAAAATATGTTACAGATAACATAGAAACACTAGATCACCAAAACCATCATTTTTTCCAACTTATTAAAAAGTATTTTTCTTAATTAGTTTTTAAATTTTATTTATATTGCAATAGATTATATTGCATATTATTATATACACTTTATTTCACTGGTTAGCAATCATGACGGAAACAAATACATTTAAAAAATAGAATAAAAATAAACCTTTGTCCAGATACTGTTTAATATACAGTCCAACAGTCCAATAATAGTCAAATCATGCTTTAAAATAATGCACCATGTTTAATCTTTTTAATTAAGATGAAGAGGCATTATACAAATGACTTGACATTTTGAACACTAATAATCAGAGTATTTATTTATCAGCTAGTTAACAAAGCAATTCTGTTTAATCATGAAACAATTTTCCTAATGTTCCTCAAACACTAACATTATGGTAATTAATTACTGTAATTGAGTCAACATTAACTGTAATTATCTCCTAACAGAGGAACTGGCATGTTAGTTCAAATAATGTGGGATTAACCTTGGGGAAACTGAGTCACAATGAAAATATAATCATAAAAAAGAAAAGTACATGATACAGATGAGAGTCTAATATTATCTTGGGTACAGTTTCTTGCAGAGCAAGACAGTAATCTTGTCTGAAGTGTACTACAACAGATAATATTTATTGCAATTACATGTATATTTAATAATTTCATATTGTGAGGATAGGGCTTGGTTAAGGAAATAATGCATATTTTTCCATTTTTTCTTGTGCTTTTCATGCACAGAGTGCAATCTCCTTTCCCCCATCTGTGCAGCATCCATCAAACATCCACCGGGTGCCATTACTTAGTTATGAGGAACCCAGTCTGAAGTTACCACCCATGGACGAGCCAATCATTGTCCGCACATACGGCCGGCCAACCAGTAGCAGAGCTGGGCATTGAACTCACATGGAGTACTAGCACTGCAAAACCACTGAGATTTCCAATTTCAGTTCAAATCCAAGCTCTGCTTTTATTGCTGTGTGGCCAGAGTGTCTTGACGTTTAGATAGTAATTAAATTACTAGTTTAACAAGCAAAAAAAATATTTTCCAACCAGATTAAATTAGTTTTACAATAAGTTTGACTATAATGTTTTTTTAATACTAAGCATACATACAAAATACAAACGTGTATTAATGACAACACTTGTTTAACTTTAATGGCTTGGCTCATTAAAACTGGTTCTGAATAAATGAATTCTGAGTTAAGGCGAGATAACAGCCGCATAGCTTACAGCCTATCCAAGTGTTGTTGATTAATTCCACTGCATTATGCATCCCTGTGAGGATGTGTAATGGATTGTTGCAGCATTACTTATCACAACATGACCCACAACATTGAGCTTGTTTTATTTTATTGGCGCATCTTTTACCAGTTTTACATACACGAAACATTCCTAAAAAACACATGCAACACCATTTGTCCTTTTTATAAGCCATATGAACTGATCATACTATGAAAAAACAAGTTTAGCTCTATCAAACAAAAAATCTTAATTAAATGTCCATGGTTAGAGAATGTCAAGAAGTTTTGTATCTAAGAATAATCTTTTATTATTTTTATTTTTTTTGAAAACCTGCTTTTCTTTCCTGCGTATATTTTATATGGTCAAATTTTTATTTTATTTTTTACTTTTAAATGAGTACTTTGTCTACAGTGTATAATTCCATTGTCTCAATTAGCATCGTTTATCGAAAGCGACTTACAGTAGTGTGACATTTTACAGTCTGAGCAATTTAGGGATGAGGATCTTGCTCAAAAGCCCAACAGCAGCAACCAGTGGTCAGTCTTGAACCAGCGACCTTCTGATTACTCATGATAGTGTCGAGTGGAGTTTCCTCCCACCTTGAAACTATGTAGAAGGTTGATTAACTACTTTAAATCATGAAGTGATTAATGAATGAATAAATCAGTGAGTTTGTGATGCCCTGCATCCTGCTCGGAAATCCCTTTCTTCCCACCAAGATCTTAATCAGAAAATGTAGTAATTCTAACCAAATTAAAAATAAATGCACTGTCAGTATTTTAAAGTGTGTTCAGTAGCATATCTCCCCATTGTCACTCAGACTGTGTTTGGATTCTCCATCACTGTTACATTCTGTCATCTGTATCACGTTTGCACTGTCTCTGTTGCTGATGGGTGACAGTTCCATCACTGCCTCAGGAATCCGCAGTTCCAGAAGATTCTGTAGGTGCTTGATGTAGCTGATGGCCGCCCGTAACGTTTCCACCTTGCTTAGTCTTTTTTCCTCAAACTCCGGCGGTAAGTGTTCTCTGAGTCTGGCATATCCCTCATTCACACAGCGGACCCTCTGCCGCTCACGTTCATTGCGTTTACGGAGAAAGGTTGGCTCAAAGGAGAATTCGTACATGCCCAGGTGTC
>JAYDZG010000001.1:38056566-38071004 GCA_034509265.1 Microcambeva bendego
GCAGTTTTCCTGGTTGCTCATTGTAAGTGTTTATTTAAGGGCGTGTTATAAGTCCATATGAAAATGGATCCAGTCCACGATTCATGCTACTTAATGTTTGGTTTTATGTTTAAGGTAAGTCACTCCCCTCGTTTGTCATCTTAGTACCAGTTTAGGTTCAGTATTAACCTAGTATAACTGTAGCTAGCATTGATATTGCTCAGTGGTTAGAGTTTATTTTATGTTGAATGTATAGAATGTTTAACAATACAAACTGAAATATAACACAAGCACTACTCACAAAGTAATTTTCACGATGAACCTAAAATGCACTCTAACCTTTACAGGTGAACTTAATGTGACCTTCTCTAAACGTTTGAATGCACATGTCTGGCTGTTCAACGTTTTTTATTTTTGCACAACTTGCTCTTCATTAACAAGGAGCTTAATGGCAAAATTCACAACACGCGTTTTATCCATGAATCCACAAATACAATTCCTGCTTCAATTAGAATTGATATTTAAACCACATCATCATACTGTTCACATTTTGACATCATGAGACCAAGACAACATTTAACAATTGATCAACAGTACAGAGTCACAGAAAAGCATAGAAATTGACATCCTTTGGCCACACCCCACACCAAGGGAAGAGTGAGGCTCTTAAGTGTCACATCAGACCATTCGAAACCATTTACATCAGCGTGGTGTGCATGCCAGGTAAGGCTAGGTAAGGGTATTTGACTCCACCACCAGGCACAGCCATTTTGAATGGGCCAGGGAGCATTTACACTGGGCGAGGGACATGTGGGCCACATTGCTATTCACGGATGAAAGTTGATTCATGCTGAGCTGAAATAATGGCCGCAGAGCTCAAGCAGAGCACTATGCATCAGCCCCTGTTGTCACTAGGTGTGTCTAGTAAATACAGAACTTCCTTACACTTGTGAATGGTACAGTGACAAGTTCATACTATTTTTTATACTTATTCATTAATCCAGTCATTGTGCCTCTTCATGAACAACACAGGCCTTATTTCATCTTCATGAATGACAACGCTCCAGCTCATCGAGGTCGCATCATTAGGGAAAGGATGCTAGAGACTGGGTAACCTCAAATAGAAAACCTTCACTGTGTAGAGGCTTGTATCTCTTAACCCCAGAACCTTAATGACCTGAGGGCAGTTCTTCAAGAAGAGTGGGATGTCATGCCTCGGCAGAAAAATATCCCTAACTTTTTTTTAGTAGTTTACAAAATGAACACCAAAATTTTATTCTTCCAAAGACAGGGGCGAGGCACATACACATGAAACCATAAGCTCCAGAAGCATACAGAGACTGGATTCATGACACATCCACTTTCCTCTTGTTTACATTCCAGATGCGGGTCTTTATCTGATCCTCACATTGTCGTGGATATGTGACATGGAGTGATGTCCTGCTAAAAACCCCTCAGAAATAGGAAGGCAGTTGTCATGTTCATACCATGACAGTCAGGTAAAATAAAGCATTTCTTTTTTAATTCTGTTTTAATTATTTTATTTAAAGATTTTGATTGACAGTTGTACAACACAAATAAATGTTAATCTAAAATGTATTTACTTACACACACACACACACACACAAATCTACATTTGTCATTAGTCATTCAACTTCATCGACCCATCAATCTGACTGATTAATCCATCTGTTAATATTTTTTATTATTTTTATCCACCTGAAATCAACCAGTGCATTAAATCATATTACAACAATTTCCTCTTCCATAAATCATTTAATGTATTCATTTATCAATCATTCAATTTAGCCATCTATTGTAAATATTGTGACATTGTAGATTTATGTTTAAATAAACAGTTAGAGGTTAGGTGCCTTGCTCAAGGGCACTTCAGTCATGACCTGTCGGCTCTGGGAATCAAACCGGCAACTTTCTGATCACAAGCCCAGTTCTCTAACCACCAGGCCATGTCTGAACAATGTGGTGCTTAGTAAAATGCATTTTTTGGCATCCATCAAATTAAATTGGTCTAATCAGTGCAATTATTTATCAATCAATTATGTAATCATTTCATCCATCACCCATCTGTCCATTCATCTATAAACAGCAATGAAAGTCTTTAATTAGTACTGAAGTGCAGAACCTGAGAGTCCACTAAAGACCCGTCACTGAAAGTGTTTGAACCTCAAACAAAAAGGCAGTTTAATCCCTATAAATGTTGTAGTAGCCATACATGCTGGTAATGACATTCCTTTCTGTAAGAGCTGCATGAAGAATTCTTGTCGTGACTTTCCTGTCTTGGTTCCCAATTCGGGTTTCTTTTGTACTGCAGCCTGGCTATTGTACTAAGTGTATAAAGAAGGATGGTGTAGCGTTCAGCTTTTCTTTTGGAAAATCTCCAGAACATAGAGCACCGATGTAAGTTATTCATGGTTATTCAGAGCATTATGAGAAGCAGGGACTGAAAGAGAAGTTAAAGAGGAGATGATAACAGATGGAAATAACTGATAATAGAAATTTAATGTCTTCATGTTTCTAGCAGAACCAGAGTTATTATCCATGTTTTTAAAACTGCATGTTATATGACATGCATGTTATACACTGGATTTCTTTGATTCGATGGTGCCTTAATGGATGGATAAGTAAAATGTTTAACATAATAAAAACTTTATATCCCGTCATCCTTCCTGACTGGTTCTTTTCTGGTTCTGCCTTTTAAATCTGGAGACACCATTGTAATTATTATACAGCCTGCAAAATGATCTGGGTTAATCATGATCCACATGATAGCCACCAGTAGCCTGGCTGCCCGAAGATACTGAAACAAAATCCTCAGAACCCCTGTCAAACCGAACACAGGTGTAGCAGGCCCTGGGTTCCTTCTGGTGCAGGTCAATGTCTGGCCTCATAGGGATGGAATGTGTAGTTGCCAAGTCTTTGATGTTACTGACCAGTCCCAGATCTGAATCATTTTGAGAACTTTTTCATTAAAATAGCAACATTGTTTATGCTGATGCATGGATATATTAACACCGATGGGCGTGGTAGTCTAATAATGAGGTGTGCTTAGGTAAAATACTGGTGAATTCCTCTTTTGGCATTAGATGTTCATTGCTATATTAGCAGTCTACTGTCAACACAGGGGTGTACACCCCCACTTGTTAGGCACACTTGGACAAGCAGCAGTGGACAAACCCATAGCGAATGCCCATTAAATAAACAATAAACAGAATACAAAATAAGATAATCAATTTTGAAGGAGCAGGTCAGTTTCCTCTGCTAAGAAGTGTTGGACATGTTTAAGTAGCTGCGCTGCGGAAATAGCAAATCTGCCAAAGTTAGACCACCCAAAACACACCCATGAATAATTAAGAGACTTAGTACATCCTCTGGGCATTCTATGTACTTTTGCTGCCGTTAAGATGGCAAAGACACACTGCCATGCCCCAAAATCAAGCTGCACGAAGCGTGGTTGACGGCTCACCAAAGATCTTTAAAATAGGGCCTTTTATTAGTATCATGTCCAAATGTTGGGGCTGTAATTCAATTCAGGAAAATTGGGTCAGCCTGTGATTTGATTTAAGTGGTGGCATATTTTCAAAAAGCAGGTCTTAATAGTCTTCCAATGACTGTTGTTTCATCACAACATTTTTCCACTGTATGTCTTAACAGGATAGAGGTTTCAAGTATGAACTTACAGACCTATTGTATACCTATTGTATACCCACTTACAATTATGTCTGCTAATTGGCGCCAAGTCAACCTGGAGCAAAGCTGTGATACGAACTCAGAGAGTTCAGAATCCCAGTGTTGGTGTGCTAGTGGAATATTTCCCTTGGACCACTTGGGCACCATGTTGGGTTACTTTAAGAATTATTATTAAGATTTATAAATGCAATAATGTGTTTAATACAATGTGCCATTCTGTGTGACCTAGATTTGATTAATTTCCTTTTATTATACCCAGAGAGACACATAAAGAAATTATGCTGAGAATAAGAAAGCTCCTGATTTTCCATTAAAAGTCATATCATATGTCTGATGATGATAAATGAATGATAATAAAAAATCATTGGAAGAGATGACATGCTGAGGTGAAATTGCAGAATTCACAAGTGGGACAAGAGCATCATCTTGTATTTCACACCTGCTAAATCAAGCTGGCAGTTTCTAATTTTTTTTTTGCACACAGTGAACACCAATTGTCGTGGTTCCACTGCTTGGTACAATGCGGGAAACCACTGCAGTTATTCAGATGCAACTGTCATTGCTAACCATGAAATAGTAAAGCAAATTGTAATCTGTTCAGCTCTGGTAGCATGAGCATTCACCTTTCAGACAGAAACAGAAACAAATAAATCATTTTTCTGTTCAAAATGGCTTCAAAACTTTACTCAGCCGCTTTAAAATAAAATTATCTGAATGTTTTTTCAGGCTGAAAACTGAATTTAATTGAAACAGAATTCAATAAAGAAATGGTAACACTTCTGTAGAGCAAATACAGGGCAAGGTCACAGAAATGTAGCAATCTGCCAATGGGATACAAAGCCATTGCTAAGGCTGAGGGACACCAAAGTAGGAGCCAATATTCACAAACAGAGAAAACTTGACACATAAGTGAACCTTCCCAGGAGTGGCTGGTCTACCAAAATATGACCAAGAATGCTTTAAAACTCATCCAGGGTGTCATGAAAAAAAAGACCTCTAAAGAACTGCAGGCCAAACTTTAGTTCAGTTAGATCGGTGAATAATATTCTACAATATTAAAGACACTCTGCAAAATGACATTAATAGGAGTATTGTCAATGCCCTAACTTGAATCTCATATAGATTATTTAATAGGATGCTCAAAAACCCTACAGTGTCCCAAATTACTACTGTCCACATATTCTAAAATTACCGAATCTGAACTTTTGGTTGGTCATTGTCCTCCTCGGGGAACATGTCCGTGATTATAAAACAAACTAACAGACAAACTTGTCAGGATACTTTACACATTTCTAAAATTGCTAGAAAAGAAGAAAACATTAACAAAAATATTAATGTATATTTGTGTCTCAACTCAGTCACCATCTTACCAAGCACTTATCATCTCTTTATCTCAGCACCTGTTAATGGGTGGAATATACTCAGCAGCAAGTGAACATTTTATCCTCAAAGTTGATAATAAATGCAGGAAAAATGTTTAGCATGCTTTCTGATAATTTTAATATGCACCAACACACACAGTCAAAAATGAGTACAATAAAGTTCCATAAATCTATTTGGCAGAGCCTTTCCAATGTGCTTTCTACAATATATAGTCATTGTAAAGACCAAAATACTTCTAGCACAGCGTGAGAGCTTTCTCAGTGGGAGCTGATAAGCAGTACAGCCAACACAGTTAAAGCCATGTGAATCAGGTTTTGTGTTTTGCTAGCTGTGTGGGTGGAACATACAGTTTACATCCTTCCAAAAACTCTACCAGGTAGCGAAACATAAAAAAATACATTTTTTGTATAATCTGAGTGAATTATCAAGGACTATTAGCGAATGAGTATTTTTTACCGCATGGTATTTCTTCAAAGACCAATGGATATAAATTAAGCGTTACGTTGGCCTAATGAGTAGCATTAACAGCAAGAAGGTTCTAGGTTTGATCCCCAAATGGGGTGGTCCAGATCTTTTCTTAGTGGAGATTGCAGGATGTTCTCCCCGAGCCTATGTGGGTTTCCTTCGGGTGCACTGGTTTCCTCCCAAAGTCCAAAAGATTGAAGTCAGGTCAATTGGAGATACAAAATTGTCCAGGGCCGTTTTGAATACAATTTTGTGAACTGATGAGCCTTGTGTAATGAGTAATTACCATTTTTTTTTACATTTCTGAATGTAACCAAAAGTGTAAACATGACAATAAAACCCTATAAACAAACAATGCATATGAAGAATGACAGAGCTAATTCATGTAATCAGATGAATAATACATTTATTTGGTTTCCCTAGAGTAGATTTCCCAATTACATTTCTTTTTTATGATCAAATTAAAAGAAGTCATTGTCTAGTCATTGTCTATCACGTGTTCTGTTCTTCCACTGATTTTTTCAGTGTTGCTCTGCAATGGATATCAAAATGAAGTGGGCAGTAAAAATTAAGAAAAGACTTAGTTTATTTATTCATGGGGCTAGGTAAGGTAACAAATCAATTTGTTTTTTTAATCAAGTATTAACAATATTGAAATACTTAATGTTTATTTGATAAATTATCGTGTTCTGGTTCACGTCTTATTGTATTATTCACAACAATAAACCTTACTTCAGGTTAATACATGGTGATTTGCACAAAAGCTGCTTTCAGATTAACAGCCATTTACTATTCCACCTAAATGTAATTTATTTTAATTTCCTCAAAAAGGCATTAAGCTCTTATCTTCTGCAGCCAACTGAGGCCCTTTTTGGTTTAGTAGTTAAAAGTAGAACTTTTCAGTAACTCCCTGTGGGCTTGGTCAGGCTGTAATTAACAGGTTTCATGATAAGTCTGGTCAGAGTGGGGCTGGCAGGTATCCCAAAGGGTGTGTTCAGACTGAAAGTAGCAAATGTCCTTTTGTGTCTGGTCAGGATTTGGGTTTTCCCAGTATGCACCACCTTTTTGGTGCTGCTTGCAATTTAATGGTGACTTTGTAAATGAATTATACTTTCGCACAATAATTTTATGGAATAAATGTGGTCCTTTGTGTGGGCAGATTAAAATAATACTGACTGATGTATAATCATCCACACACAACAACAAAAACAACAGAGCAACTAAATGTGAAGCCGTTTAACAGTAGATGTTTGTTTACAGTCTACCTAGCTACTACAGTACTACTGTCTACACCGACCAGGCATAACATTATTATAAATTTTCAAATTACTGAAAAGGTTAATGTTGGTTCTGATAGAATGGTGCAATTGCAGTTGCAGGGCTGTTTTGGCAACAAGAGACGATGTATTGAAGACAATATATGGAAGGTGGTCATCATGTAATGCCTGATAGGTGTTGCATGTTATAAATAATAAACCCAGTTGTAGAATACTTAACAAAGGTTAAACAGTGTACTGCCTAAAGAGCCATAAAAAGAAAATAATAACTAAATACAAAATGTAAAAATCAACAACTATAAAAAAAAGTTGCTACAACATACTACACTAGGTTTTCATTTACATGATGGAACTGAAATATAGAATAAACTGTTGGAACTAAAAATACAAGGACAACAGGATTTTATATGGATGTTAAATGTAATTCAATAAACAGAACATACCAACTCAAATAGATGATGGCTTTCATAAATAATAAAAAATGTTTTTCTAGCACATTGTGAAATGTGTGCCATCAGTACTTTTTCTGCCAACTTGGCCATTCTGGCGTCTTTGAAGTTTGGTCCCAGTAATTTTGGCAGCTTTAGAAACCACACCATTTGCTTGGCATTGTTAAGATGAGGAATGATAGTGCCGCCAAAATTCAGAGCAAGTGTTTGGCAGCACAGAATTTTAAACATGCGGTGAACCAAAGCCACGTGGTTTTAATGGAGACTTGAGTTGCAGATTTGCTGATTTACTAAGAGGTGTCACATGTTGTTGTTACTGAATCAAGCTGTGGCTGTGAGATGCTCAGATTTTACGCTTAGTGAGAAAAATCAGCAGGAGTAAATGTAAAAAAATCTTTTTTTGTAGATTGTTGTCCAAATGTTACCTAAAAATAAATCATAGAACAATGAATAATTTGAAGATAAAATGAATATGGGGAATTCTTTTGCTATATGCATAGGTTGCTTTGCTTTCACCCTACTGTCAAGTTTATCCCAAACCAGCTTGATGGATTATTGTGAGTGCACTAATCATTAAATCATTTTAAGTGTCCCATCTTGGTCTTTTTCTCAGGTAGTTCTGGCATGTTTCAGGTCCTTGTCCTGCTGTAGTATAAACGTCTAACCAAAAGAAACAACATACTTTTGCAATATACAGACCACCAGGCTGCCTTCTTCATATTTGAAGTGTCACAGTGCTGCAGGGCCCAGACAAGCCTATTTAGCTTCCCCATCTTAGCAATGACATTTTAACTGTCACTCGACCTGTCAAACTTTAAAGTTTTAAAGCAGCTCTTCACACAGACTTGGTTACTTTGATTATTGTTAAGCTGTGCCTGAAGTTGTTCTGTGAGCCACTTATTATGCAAGCTGTTTACTCAAAAAGTTTCATGAGAAAAGTTTACAAAAGCCTTTCTTCTCATAAAGTTTTGACTTTTGGTCCACCATATCTAATCTTTTGGTGTATACACTGACCTGTGCTTTCTTCACAATTTCACTAAAGGAAAGACTTTTTACCAGTGGCACCAGTTTGCCTCCCTTCATTTGTCTTCTTTATTCCCACTTAATTTTCTGCTTATTTTTGTTCATGGTCATTCATGATTATTCAACAGTCTTAAAGTGCTTAAATACCAAAAAATAGAAGATCTATTTACATTTTCAGCATTTAGCAGACACTTTTATTGAGATTTACAATTTATGACTGAAAACGATTTTGAGCAAAAGAGGGTTTAGGGCCTTGCTCAGGGGTCCAACAGTGACACCTTGCAGATAGGGGCTGGAACCAGTTACCTTCTGGTTACGAGCTCAGTACCTTAACCACTAAAACATCACTGCCCTAATGAACTGCCCTACTCTTATACAAGGAATACTTCTTGTTTCAGTTATGGCCACATAAACTCAGCTTGTCTCTCGACAGGACTACAATGAGGTAATAATAGAAAACTACATTTAAACGTAAGTAAACTTTCATAGGAATGTATGTACTGAGCATAAAAGCTACTGTGCCCCTCTCAGCCACACATGGACTCTCACATGTGCAACCAACACCATTATTACTGTTATTTATTACGAATGTTCCATTTATTAAAAAACAAATTTCAGAAATTGTTGAAATTGATTATGAATATCTACTCTCAACATCTTATATTTTTAACACATTTTAAACATTTCTAACATGCTGACACATTAAATGAGGCTCAACGTTTTTAAGATCTTATTTAACATCTTGGTCTCTATTTTTTAAGATTTTAGTTTAATTTTTAATGGTAAACTCATGAGTAATTAACTTTTAAACACACAAATTATACATGCTTTCGGAAACTCGCCCGTACTTCAGTGGGAACAATGATTTTCTTTGATGTACAAAGGCGGCTGATGCCATTATGAAGAATTATGATGAATTAGATGTCATTTCCTGCATTCTGGTGTATTTTAACAGGTTGTTAAACACCTAATTTTACTTAAAAAGTGACATAATTCAATGACTATTTTAGAGACAGATTCAACAAGTCCTCATTGAACTGGTCCATATATACATCAGCCTGTTTTTAAACCCACTGCTATGCCTAAGATAATGGAATTAATGTGTCACAATTTATCTCCAACAATGACAATTTATTAAGTTTGAGATGTAACAGAACATGCCATAGTGATACTAAACTGTATATGCCCATTGTGTACAAGGAGATGTCCATTGTGTCTGGGAAGGGAGCCAACAATGCAAACAATTGATCATCAACCAAGAATAAATTAGATTTTAATCATGGTCAATGCAGAAAATTCAGACTCACAGAGGTGAGTGAAGGAGAACTTTGCAAATCACACACCGTGGCTCTGGTGCATCTTCATTACCAATCCATGAAAATCCAAATTTGGAATAATCATTGTCATACTTCCTCCGTTTTCTTGGTCCAGATTATTTCTTCTCTCTCTGTCTACGTACTACAAATTGATTCATCGCCCCACATCAAATTTAATGAAGCTGGATTATATTTACAGCCTCAAATCAAAACCGCTGGGACAGCATGAAAAATGCAAATAATCAAAAACACAGAGTTTCTTACATTTACACCCATTCCTGTATTTCAGACCTGCAACACATTTTAAATTTGTGGTTATTCTTTTTTTTTTTTTTACCACATACAGGGTTGTTTGTTGTTCCATTGTGTACAATGTTTGTTGTAATCTGAAATAATCTCTTTAGTTATTAAAGTGCTTCTGGGGAGCTCACGATATAAAGCTTTCTATATTGCTGAAGTGTCTGCAGCCAGACCAATTTAAAGCCACTACAAGCAGCAGTATAGGCTGAATCACAATCTTGACACTTGACCTTTGTCCATAATTCCTGCTCAATCACATCTGACATCAGTCATTAGCTGATTTGTCTCAGCATTTGAAGATCTAATGAGTCAGTGGCAGTGACTGAAGGCTAGTGGATTGTGCAGAATACCAAGAAGGTGTAATGTAGAGCAAAATGTTGAACTTTCTCATTATTTTTATAGCAATAATAAAACAGAGACCATAAGGTGAAGTAAAAAGATAAGACAAATGACAAAGTGGATTTTGCTTTAAAAAATATGTCTAATAGTACAATATGGTATACTTTGTTTTACTGGTGTACAACATTCACTTAACATTTAAATGGGGTTCTCACATGACTGTAAAGTATGTATGGGAATTTGTGCCTTTTCAGTCAAAAAAGCATTTGTATAGCTGGGCACTGATGTTGGTCAAGAAAGCCCTGCTACATACCAAAGGGTTCGTGAAGGCAGGTCGACCTTCCCTCCCAGTGTAACACCATTGTGTATAAAACTGAGTATAGAAATAGAAATAAGCTCCTACATGTCGCAGTGAGTACCCCCTCCCTCCACTCACCTTAAATGAAAGTGTCTACACACGTCCATTCAATTACGTTTCCATTTTAACCCCTGCCAACCAACCCTCCTCAGAACAAGCATCACATTAGTGGAGTCACCACAGCATCACTGGTGTCCCTCTGCATGAAACCTTTTGATGAGAACAGGTGGGCAGCACAATTTGTGTTTTCCTTGTAGTCTCCTCACATTGCTCGGGGTTACGTACAAGCTTCCAAATTAATCTGCCATGAAATTGAGTGGGGTGATCCCGTTTTTGCAGAGGGCAATAGTTATTTGTTGCAAGGTACACCGAGACGTACTGCATGCTTCAGGAGTCTAAGTGCAGTAATGTGATGGGGGTGGACAGCAGTTATACTGGCTGTTTATTACAATGCCTGCTTAGGCCTGCCGTGCCAGTGAATAAATTCAACTAGATTAGGCTTTGCTAATTAAATACATAATGTAAGAGGGCAGTTTTTCATGGTGCATGAATTATTTTTTTAAAATAATATCTAAAAATTTGTCTGGGCTGACCAGGTCCTTTCTGTGTGGAGTTTGCATGTTCTCCCTGTGTCTCTGTGGGTTTACTCCGGGTGCTCCGGTTTCCTCCCACAGTCCCAACATGCAGCAGGCTAATTTAAGAGACAAAATTGTCCCCGACTGTGTTTAATATAAACTTGTGAAAAGATTAACCTTGAGTAATGAATAACTGTACGACTGTCATGAATGTAACCAAAGTATCTAAAAATCACAAAATAAGACATGGATGAAAATGTGGGAATGGATGTACAAGAGTTCTACAAAAACCTCTGTTAGACTCCACTAAGAATTTGAAAATCAATTGACATAACTTTTCAGGAAAACTGGAGCTCCTGGAGGAAACCCACCCAAACATGTGGAGAACATAAAAGGACCTGGACCGCCCCATCTGGAGATTGAACCTTGAACCTTGAACCTTCTTACCTTGAGGTGGCAGTGCTACTCACTTAGCCACTGTGCTGCCCCTTCATACCATTTTAATACCATCTGCAAAAGAGTTTCGCTTTAGTGAGTAGCCATTGATGCACCTCTGCTTTCACATCATCATCATATGAAAAACCTCCTCCCTTTAAGCTTCTCTGAGTGGTCCAAATCATAGAAGTAAGATGTTGCTAAATCCAGACTATAATATCTGACCAATTACTACTCCTCCCACCCTCAGCACTTACAACCAAATTATAAAATATATTTTATATTGTATAAAATATAAAACGTTTTTAAGATCCCTGGTATAATAAAACATTAGGTAAAGGTAATATGTGAATATATGAAGACAAACCAGTTTATGTCTCTAGATAGCAGAGTATCCCTTACAGTAACGTTTCCTAGGAACTAAATTTAAAGACCATGGTGTAATGTGCTTCCACACTTGTTCCAAAGTTTTTAATACTCAATTTTGATTCTTTCTCCCTGTGCAATGGTGGAGGACTCAGAAAGATAATTAATATTCGTCAGATGCTGGTGAGTTTAGTCTCTGCAGGATTTAAGGGTTTAACTCTGTAATCTATGCACTGCTCTGCTTTAGTACACCTGTGGACTTGCAGAACTCTCATGAGGCAAAACAAAGCAAGTACAGAGAGGAATAATAAACAAATCCCTCAACATGTCACCGTATTGCTTTTCTCAGAATCCGTCAACCATATCGGTCTTTGAGGATCAACAAAAATAAAATTGATACTTCTTCTTCGGAAAGATGACCCAGTTGTGGACATGTATTCCTCTGAAGTTACTCTGCAGGATTATGAGTTTGGATGAAAAAATGAAATACTATATGCACTCACTCACTTTCTCTCTTCAGTTTTTTATGGACAAATATAACTCATTTATCGATGAATTGTCTCTAGTTGAGTCACTCTATTCAGCTTCTTCTCTCTCCTATTCATGAAAATGAATGTGTTTGGATAACACTGGGGTTATTCTGCTTTATTGACAGCCTGGACTCATTATACAATCCAAATTGACATATCTGGAGGTTTGTGGATTTATTGCAAATTTGTCACAATGATTTTAGCTCATTATGCAAAACCTGATATTACAGAAGAAACCTCAATTTTCGCCTCATTTCTAAAATGAATTTTGGTCGTCCTGTATTTCAACTCTGCTATTTGACTCATGATGTTACATTCTCTTTAGGGATTTTGTAACATCAAAACCAGACCCAAGTGTCCAACTAAACCCAAAACATCTCTAGAAATTCATTTAATGTCAAACAGACTAATTTTGATTGGTCAGACCATAAAATATTATTTCATAAGGGAACTCGGGTGGCACACTCATCTTAAACTTGTCAGCATCTAGATTGCTCTGAATATTTGACAAAATTATTACACAACCATTACTGTTGTTCTTATTGTTTTGGTTTGTTTGAGACACCTTGCTTGTAAGCTCAGGAAAATAAGCTCTGACTAAACACAAAGCATTTTCATTAAGATGCAGAGAACAAACATGTAAATGTAGGCTTCACACTAGCAGGTTTATTTACAACATTCAAAGAATTCAGGCTTTGCATCTGAAACAGAAGCAATGCTTGGTACATCCTTGTCTTATTAGTGTCTCAGTAACAGAGAGTGACAGGAAAAACACATTCCATGCTATTAAACTAACAAAACAATTTAAAAAGATCATTTGGGATTTGAAATTGGGTCTTTTCTACTGCTGGGTCTTTATTCAGATTCCTCCGGAGTCTGAGCATCATAATAAGTTTAATGAGTATTCTAGACACAACTGCATATTGATGGATGAGGCAAAGTGTGTACAGTCCTGGTGGGTGGGAGACAAATACAACAGAAGACTGCCTTTCAGGAATGAAATCCTAATTAAGATTTATTTAGGACTCAGTGGAATGCGGTACATAGTAGGGTAATAAATCTCTCAGGAGATTTACCCTCTCTTTCATCCCAAAGACTCCAGTTTCTTGATGTTGATCTTTATTGCACTGGCTGAAATGGTAAAGAATAATTTAGATATTTGGTCCCGATATTGACTATTGGTGCAGTTGTATTTCATTGAGACCTTTAAACCCTGCACTAGTGAGCTGTGTGTAGACAGACGATCAGTAACAAAGAGACTGCCACGGCTGACTTAATGTTGCATTCTTCACCCGCTGTGACTAAGACTCTCAGAGTTTTGCTGTTGCCAAAGAAGCCAGAGATGAAAAGACAATAACAAACTGATTTAGTGCTGGAGCAGAAGAAGAGAAGATCTGGTCTCTCAGTACCATTGAGGATGTCAGCAAAGTGTTTTGCAGAACATATTTAATCCTGTACATTGTAAATTGGGTCATGAGATAAAAACCGCCTCATCTTGAACACTTGCTTTTCCTGCAGATTATTCTATCTGCTTGAAATTCAACAAACAAAATGAAATTGTTTATGCATACACATGGCCCAGCATTTACCCTTATGGATTTATCTGCAATAACTCTGTTATTGTTTTCAACATTAACACCGGCTCTCTCTGACATTCATGAACTTCTCCAAATAAAGCCTTAAAGATTTAAAGCTTTAAAGATGCACTGACATTCAGACGTATATTATTGAAGAATGTTTACAACCAGAACTTTCAGTCTTTTTAAAATGCTACATTTACATTTTCTGGTATTTAACAGATGTTTTACTCCAAACCAGCTTACAGTATACAGTCTACTCAATTGAGGGTTAAGGGCCTTGCTCAAATGTGAAACAGTGGCAACCTGGCTGTGGTTAGGCTTAAACCAGCGATACTACTTCAGTACCTTAATAAAC
>JAYDZG010000001.1:38145114-38162228 GCA_034509265.1 Microcambeva bendego
GGTGGTTAGAAAACTGGGCTTGTGGTCAGAAGCTTGCCGGTATGATTCCCAGAGCCGTCAGGTCACGACTGAAGTGCCCTTGAGCAAGGCACCTAACCTTGGGCGCCATGGCTAGGGCTGCCAACGTGTGCTCACTGCCCCCTAGTGTTCACTAGTGTGTATGTGTGCGTTTAACTGCATGGATTGGGTTAAAATGCGGAGAACGAATTTCACTGCAAAGTGATGAAAAGAGTTTTCTAAATTTAAATCTAAAATTTTGACCAGTAATTAAGTAAGTTGCTACTGTTGAGCCCTTGAGCAAGGCCCTTAACCCTTAATTGTTCAGACTGTAAAATGTAACTGTGCTTCAAAGGGTGTCTGCTAATTGCCCAAAAAGTATTTTCTACCTATAATTTAAATGTCTATATTAGATTTTCTACACTACGTGCTGTGCAAACGCTGCTCCAGCTGCTAAGGTGTCGCTTGTTTATTGCCGTACCTGTTCAGGGTTTTCAGATTTTTAGGAAGTCGCTGTTGTTTGGCCTCTTATATTGCTCTCTATATTTAGCCTCTTGCTATATTAACTTGTACCCTTTTTGTTTAAGATGTTTTAAAAAGTTCTGTCAGACATCTGGAACCCAGTGTTTATCTTTGTTCAATGTTACCATACCATAAAAATACTTAATCTTTGTGTGTGTGTGAGAGAGAGAGAGAGAGAGTTACACACTGAAAATAATTTAGAGAGTTTAGGTGGATAATTTGCAACCAAAGGCAATTTAAGGTGAATTATAACAAAGGCAGCGTGTCTACACACCTGCTTTCCCTTTTTATCGCCCACTTATGTTTCTCATGTGAAGGGCTGAATTGAACAACCTGGTTCATTG
The DNA here is from genome assembly GCA_034509265.1 of Microcambeva bendego. Lineage (NCBI taxonomy): Eukaryota > Metazoa > Chordata > Actinopteri > Siluriformes > Trichomycteridae > Microcambeva > Microcambeva bendego. The sequence goes on from JAYDZG010000001.1 coordinate 38,145,978, forward strand.
TGTTGGTGAATACCCAACATCCGATGCAGCGGTCTCTTGTGTAATTACAAAACAGAGCATATCAGCTTGTGTTTGATTTGTTATGCTAATCAGAGGTGCTCCATCTTCACCAACCATAAACAATAACCTGATTCTTCATTCTGGCACTGAGAACTCGGGAGATCCTGGAAAGACCATCTGCTCTTTCTAAACTAGCCAATGTGATTAATCTCACTGCCATAAAAGTGGTGTGGAGCTTAAAACAAAAAAAATATATACAAAATTAATACTTAAAAATAATACAAAGACTTTATGTGCTGTATGTGTCAGAAAGTACATTTTATATATATAACAGACTGGACATCTGGCATCGGCAGCATGGAGGAAAAAAGATCAGCACAATCCAGTGGCTACCTTAAGAATTATTTTTAATTTCAGTGTTTGTAGATTTAAATAAACGCCTTTTATATAGTGAAACATTTAAGTTTATGACTGAGGATTTGTTTACAGAGCAAAACAAATTTCCAAAATTCTTCCACTGACCAACTTCATTGTATTTTCTGAGTATAAACCACGAATCTCAGCTCTGCTCTCCAGTAGACTAGATGCCTGCAAATTATCAGGATCTTAAAACATGAAGAGAAAAATCACCAAGATGCTAGATCAAAATATAAAAGCTTTAATTAACAATAGTTGACAAAAGTTGGCTTGATCAAGCATTCCACTGTCAGAATTTACCCAGCTGCTGTGTCTCAAGATAGTTTTCAAGAGCTCAGAAAGGAGCGAGCAAAGAACTCTTCCTGGCGCAGCTAAGTTATACCCTGATGGGTTGGGTCAGTAGTTTTCCATTGAACAGCAAATTCTATGTGAATAAAATGAATCTGAGGGCGACGATGCCCTGGTTTGGACCAGCCAGCAGGTGCCTTGTTGGACAAAGAGTTATTTTACCAATATTATTTGATCATTAAGCCAAAAGGAAATTTGGAAATCCTAACAACATACAATGACTAGCTTGCTATTCTTTCAGGGAGGGTCACAGAGGGGATTCCTTATAACTGACTCTGCAATTATGACCTCTGGTGGACAATTGATGGTGCTTGGTCTGCATATGAAAAGATGCAGCCAACTACTGCAAACGTGTTAGAGGGGGATTTATTTTAGTTATGGCTGTCCTCAGTCAGAGTGGAGGTCAACATCAGAATAGAGGAAGTGTAATGCAATAAGGTAATTGGATATGACTAGATTGGGAGGAATTAGATTCCTGAAAACACTTATTGGGTGTTCCATCCCCGTTCATTGATTTAACCACTTATGTTTTGGAAACTGAAGACACTTATTGTTGCATTTTTGCAAGTGTAAATTTTCTAATTTCTTGCTTTATATGAGATATGGTTACCAGCCAGCAACTGGTATTGCACACATTTTATCAGAGACCAGACTGAATACTGTTCTTTTAAGTTTCTGCTAGTTTTAACTTTTAGTTTAATGCAATTTTGTGTTTGTATGGTTTTGTATTGTTTGAATGCTTTGTATTTTTGGTCTGGTGGTCCGAAACTCTGAAAAGCTGCTTTGTCACAATGTCTGTTGTAAAAGGTTCTTTACAAAGACAATTGACTTGACTTGACTCAAGGCCTGGCATCATCTTGCTGAAATGGTCATATACTTCCTGGGGAAATATGTAACAAAAAAATAAATGAGCAGTCACTTCTGCTGCATTGTGCTCCTCCTTTGACACGCTTCGTAATGAGGACACTTTTACCCTTTTGCAGATTCTACTGTTGGTAAAATCTGTCTGTCATTGATTCTTCTAGAAGGTTTACCCCGAGTTGCCTTGTGAGTTTTTCCACTTGCTCATTTAAAATAATTTAATTATTGTTTTAAAGGATTTGGTATCAAGTCCTTTTTTGGATGTAAAGAGGTGTGAGAGAAAATGTGAAATTACACTAAAAGTATTAATACATAATAAATTACATCTTAGAGATCTGAATACTGGCAATCACACACTTAGCATATCTACCTTTTAAGTAATAATTGATAATATATGAAGGCATTTTACATCACAGAGGCTTACACGAATATGGCATATTTTTAACGTTGTTCATCTTAAAAGACCTAATAGTGTAAATCTTAGCAGCACTGTGGTGCAGCGAGTAGCTCTGTCACCCCATGACCTGTGGTAACCCTTCTGCCAGGGTCTTTTCTAAATGGAGTTTGATAGCCTTTCTTCTTTAGAGTTTCTTCTGGGCACAAAGCATGCAGTCAGACCAATTGGGGGTACTAAATATTGCCCTTGGTGAGTGTGTCTCTTAAAGGACTGGAAACCTGTCTATAATGTTTACAATGAAAAGACAATTAATGAATTAACAAATGAATGAATCAATAAATTGATTTTAAAAAATGCACTGCAGTAAGCATGGTTCTATAGCATGGTGGTCATAATAATGTGACTTGACAGTATATTTTGATATATCAAAGAAGGCATATTAAGAGTACAACAGAGAGCAGTTACTTTTCACTCTACTGTGTTTCAGGATTGATAGTCCCCCTGCAGTGAGTCTCTGTTTCCCTCTTTAAGCTGTCCCGGGTGCTCCTGTATATCTACGGTTCGTGGTTCTGAAGTTGACATTGTGCAGTTCAGAATATAAATCAGCCAGTCAGCTCGTATTTTGAATCCAAGCTTCCATAATCTCCTGCTCTGACACTGTTCTGCATGGTTAAGACTTGATGATATTCTCCTGATGTCGTCTTCAGCAGTTCAGACAAAAGTCATTTCATTCGAAAAGTATCAGACGTTGTTTTACTTGCTTGCACTTTGTTGTGGAAATGTGAACCTCATTAAAAAAGCAACTCCATTCACATCAGCCTCTGGTGATGAACGCACGCAGATGTGCTTTCTGTTCTGTCCTGTTGTTTTACTCGCACTAATTATTCAGACATTATTAGACCAGACAGACAGAGAAAAGCACATATTCTTTTTAGGAACCAAAATGAGCAACAATGATTGAGCCATATGTTCACTGGAAGTTAAATCTTATTGTTATTCTACAGATTTGTTTTGACAGTAAATTCATACTCACGCACTCCCTGTAAACATTTTGATTTGAAAGTAGATTCATGCATCACCAGTCTATTATCACCTTCTGAAACAAAAGACTTTTGTCTCTGGCATTAAACTCGAATGAGACACAGATCATAAAATCTAATGGACTTAAAGATTTAGACCGGCTCTGCCAATGAGGACAAAGGCTGCATTCTGTTTTAGCTTAATAAAACCTTCAAAGCTTCAACCTCATGATGATAATAATAAAAAATACATTTTTAAAACCACTTCCTACTGTCAAAGACTGTAGCAGTGCTATGGTCTGTGAAATGCCTTTGTGGCATTCTCTGAACCCATGCATTCATGTGGAAGTTATTCTCAAATTATTTGGGTGGGAATCCAACCTTGCAGATCTTGTACACCCATGCATGTTGGTTGTCATCCCTGGGATGGATGGGAGCTTCCAGCAAGACAATGTGACTTGCCACACAGCTGGAAATATTCTACACTACTTAAAAGAACATGACTGCTAATTCCAAATACTACTCTGACCCCCTAATTTTCTCAATTTTAACCCAACAGAGCATCTGTGGGACCACCTAGGTCATTGTTGTCGCTAGGGTAATCCAAAGCCTTGTGGTTAAGGCACTAGTCTAGTAATCAGAAGGTTGATGGTTTAGGCCCCACTGTCAGGTAGCAGCTTTCAGGCCCTTGAGCAAGGCCCTTTAGATGGTATGCTGCAACCATTTTGTACATCAGTCTGAATAATGGGGTCTACTAAATAAAGACAATGTAATGTAAATGTGGTAATTATTAATTATGGTATTACTAATTATACTAAACAATAGTAAAATGTTCTTTGGGGTGAAAATATACTAGATTAATTACAATAATTACAATAAGGAAGAAAATGGCAAATTGCCCACAGACAAGCAAGGGCAAGGAACCGATCCAAAGCCTTATGACTTGTGCGGTACCAACACCAGAACCAGATATATACAGTAGTGAGGAGGTTGCCAAATAATGATGGCTAGATAAGACTATGATGGATGGCTCTTGTGTGCTGTTCCCAGTATTCAGTGGTTAATAGTCCAGTGAAGGACGAATGGAAAAACAGCGAAAGGGTCATGGATACCCAAAGCTCATTAATGTATGTGGAGGGCAAAGCTAATCTTGTCTGATCCCACAGAAGAGCTATTATAGCACAAATTGCTAAAAAGGTTAATGTTGGCTTTGGCAGAAAGGTGTTAGAACACACAGTGCATTGCAATCAACCTCCTGTCCAGAAGATGAAAAAAACTACAATGGCCACACATGGGACCTGTACCACTCTGAACCATGGAGCCCTTCTTCAAATTTAGTCAGTTTTGAAGAATTTGGAGCAGACAATTGGTTTTCCAGGTGTTCATTAAACGCCTTGGTGGGTGCACAGTGACTAAGTTGTTAACCTTTCAGAAAGAGGGTTTCGATCCCCAGGTGGGGCGGTCTGGATCCTTTCTGTGTGGAGTTTGCATGTTCTTATGTCTGTGTGAGTTTACTCTGGGTGTGTCGGTGTCCTCCCACAGTCCAAAAACTTTCAGTCAGGTTAATTGAAGATGCTGAATTGTCCTATAGGTACCTAATTATTTGGATGCATAAAAAGATGCATTGTAGTGTCAGTCCCATATCTTGATAAATAGGTAGGGTTGTGTCAGGACTGGCACAGGACATAAACACTATTCAAAATCTATAATGCTTGGCTAATGGGTGCAGCCAAATGAAGAAATTCGAAATCGTGGATGTTGATTCAATAGTAAATTTCAACAGCCATTTTTTCTCAGAGCTGCCGCCTGATACCACATAGCACCTCTATGAGCTAACTGCGCCAAAAGCCAGATATAAACTGTCCTGCCACTATTCCATTTCAAAGATCAGTTAAGGAATGAGATTTCCTCTTGTTCTCTTGTGTCATCTTGAGTGTGGTCTGTTCGATCTGACTGTAAGAGAGAAGAAGGTCCACTGAGACCTTCCCCAGCTTGATCTATTGTTGTCCAATGTTTCTGACCTCTATTATCAATTTCTAATTATAGGTTTTTGGTTGGGTAACACGGCTGGTGCTGATGAAGGGCAGATTGGGAGGAAATAGCTTGTTCTGTGCACTTGCACTTGCACCATGATAACAGATGCTATTTCTGACAATAACATTGAACTGACCTCAGTAAGGATCAGGATAATCTAGGGCAGATGGAATGCCTTTATTTGTCATGCATGCATGTACAGTGAACATATGTATGCATGGCACACTGTATTCAACATCTGAAATATATTTTGTACTGGACAAACACACAGTCAACTAAATACTCAACCATCCAAACATTACCAATACAGTCACAGAATCATCGCTGTTCCACTCGCTTGTAAGCAACTTAGCTTATTAATGCTGTTAACAGATGATAATTTTTCAAAATAAAGTTGGTCTTAAGATGAACTCTTTTAGTCCCACTCTTCTAATTTTCACTGCTGCTGCTTTTACTCACTTAACTTCTAAAATAATACCTCCACAAAGGCGCCTTGGTGATGTCACAGGCAGAAAACACACATTATAGAGAGAGTAAGTTGTTTGTGTTGTGTGTTGCTTGTATCACACAAAAAAACATGGACAAACTACAAATGGGATCCTGAATTTTTAATTTCTCATTTATCCAGGGAACGGTAGCAAGGAATCAGTAGTACACAACTACTACAGCCGCCGATTACAGCAGTGGTTCTCTACCAGATGTCGGAGCCTGCAAGAGAGTCTTAAGCCTAGATTGGAAGGCATTGAATTGGATTAAGAAGAGTAAAAGAGTAAAAAAGCATCACCTGATGAGGAAATACTTTTGAGATGTCATAGAAATCTATTTTAAACTGCCTGTAATCTATGTTTGGGTCTTGAATGGACACATATTGGAGTCACCCATCTGCAACCGATGGCAACTGCAAATGATTCTGAAGGATTTGAAAATGACCCTTGCATTACAGGACAACACAAACTGATTTACTATTACTATCATATTACTGTCACCTAGGGACAATTAAGAGAAGCGGATCAGTCTATGAAAACCTTTGGCAAGACATCAGGTCAGGTTAAATGGAGCTACCAAAATTGCCCTGAGTGTGAATTTGTATTTGCCTTGTGATGGACTACATTTCTCATAGTGAATTGAACACTGACCCTGAGTAAGATAAAGTAGTGATCATAATGAATAAATGTTTTTCTGGTTTTCTGTAACAACTCGGAGAAAATAAATACTTGTGTTCAAGGGCGGCATGGTGGCTAAGTGAGTAGCACTGTTGCTTCACAGCAAGAAGGTCTCACCGCAAATAAGCAGACACATTAATACAATAAGGTGTAAAGACAAACTTGGGGGCCTCAGTAAGCCTAGAGAGGGGTCCCACTGAACTGAATTGAGAAGAGTTAAAATAATCACATAGTAAGGTGTGGAATCAAAAGACTCATAAGTGTGATTTCTTGTGATGTTTTAAAGAATAATTTTACGGCGTCTATGGCCTACGGGCCATTCAGATCAGGGATTCTTCATATTTTTAATTTCAGGTGAAGTGGGTGGGAGCACACCAGCACAGAGTGCCTGAACTCACCGGCTGGGTGCCACCATGGCCACTAGTATGCACAAATGATTCCAAATAATGGATACATGTGAAGGTTGTATTAGGAAGGGCATCCGGCGTAAAAACTATGCCTGGGTAAAAGTGTAAGAATATCAAACCCTTTTTTCCAAAGATGTTTATTGAACATAGACTGTGAATCTTTTTTGCTGCTCCTGTTAGGTGTCACTACAGAGGATTGTGGTTTGCACTATTGATTTGGCATAGTATTTTGTGACAGATGCCCTTCTTAACACAACCCTGGGACCAACACTACAACATACTGGGTTTGTACGTGGCTAAGCTGGCACATAGCCAAATGGCAACAATTCGAGGCCACGAATTCATATTCTCGATACTGGTGTGCAGTGGAATATCCCACTACTCGGGGTTCAAGAGAGAAAAATGAGAGTGACAGAAGGGCTCAGCTACTGCTGACTGGCTGGGTGGTGAGTTGAGTCCGATCCGGATCTTTGCTCCAGGTTTTCGAGAGAGCACGGCTGTTTGGTGAGGATCGGAGAGAGGATTGGATCCTCCATGCTCGACATAAGCGGGAGGAAGCTGCTGGGAGGATGAAGGCGCTGTTGTGTTCGCATTAAGTGCACATGCAGCCGGTGATTTAAACCGGTCACATCAGGACTCAGATCACCGATCACCTGTAAATAATCAAACCCGAAGCCGGACCGAGTGTTACACTTGATTCACTTGTGCGAACAAAGGGAAGCGGGGTCGGATCATCTGCCCGTGTCTGAACCTGGACTCGCTCGGTGTGTTTGCGCTGTGAATGACAAGCGGAACGAGAGCGGAATCTTAATAATAGCGCTTCGCCTTAATGCGGGATTGGTGCAACTTTTATCGGCACTGCGCGGTCTGGCATCGGCTCTGATCCAAGACCTTTTACCTGGAGAAAGATCCAGATGAACGCTGTTTATTCGGAACTGCTTACCATCTGTGCTTTAAAGCCGAATCCTGCTTCCTAAATTGGTAACCGTTTCATTTTTAGAATTGCGCATTTCATCCAGGCTGCGTTTCTGGTAAACGCGTCCGGAAAGTGAACCGGTAGGATTTTAGTGCAAAGTTAGTCCAACTCGATCTGCGAGCTGATTAACCGGGATGGATGGCGGATGCTGGAGGCTGGAAACAGGACCTGTGTTCATTTGAAACTTGAATAATTTTGGACAGAAAGATCCATTCTTCATAGCTTGGACTGGTCTGCTTGCTTGAGACACTCTGTGTAGGTCAAGTTCCTTAGAGATCAGGCGCATCAGATGGCATTTAATATCAAACAGGTTCGTTTTTAAGGGCTGGAGTAATTCTGAACCCTCTTGTGTCAGACCCACATAAGTAAAATGCGCATTTATAGCAGATCACACAGCAAATTGCTCAAATGTGACATAAAAATGCTGAATAATTTTCTGGGACTGGGACACCTTGGTGTGTATCTGCTTAATCTTAAACCTTTGGTTGTCTGGATTTGATTCTTCACTGTTGAAGCTGAAGAGGAGCTGTTCACCATTATAAACTGGACACTCTTATAGAGACCGGACCAGAGGTTTGCCTGGGCTGACCAACAGAGATCACCATCTGGCAGGTAAACACAGTGTAAACCATTTTACTCTCATGTACTGCCATTGTTTTGGTTTTTTATTATTATAGAGTGCATGTTATATGACTGTTTCAAATTTCCAGTCTAGCACAGCTAGGAATATTAGCAATAAAATGCTGCGTACATACTCGGTACAAAATAAAACAGATCTTGTGTTCAGTTTAGTTCATTTTCTTAAACCACTTATCCTAATGAGGGTGGGGTAGGAGTGCTGGAGCCTATCCCAGCTCTTCAATGGGTGCAAAGCACACAAATACACCCTGGATGGGGTGCCAATCCATCACAGGGACCTACAGGATGATGCGGTGCCTCCAATCAACCAGGTGTCATGTCTTTGGACTGTGTGAGGAAACCCATGTGGACGTGAGGAGAACATGCAAACTCCTCACAGAAAGGACCTAGATCGCCCCACCCGGGGATCGAACCCAGGACCTTCTCGCTGTGAGGTGACAGTTTTACCCACTAAGCCATCATACGTATTGTGCTTACCTAAAAATAGCATTCAGACTGTATATCAGTTAGTAAAAGCTACTTGACGTCTGAAACAAACAGCTGGCATTTTTAAAATGCTGTCATTGCTAAACAGGATGATATTAATTAAGATGTATGATTGATTACCCACAACACCAGCCAAAAACACCAAAGAAATGACTTTAAACTAAATGCAGAAAGGAAAATACCAGGCAAGACATCTTGACCACATATTACAAAATGCAAGGATCTTTAGCTCCCAATACAAAAGTCTTTATCAGCCAATTGTTATTCTCTTTATGATAAAGCAAAACGTGTCTGCAACTGTTTTATTATTCCAGCTTTGTTGTGTGTACATGTGTTATGAAATGAACAATTACAATACATAAAGTACTGTAGCGTGAAATTATGTTTTTGATTTTACACCGCAGGGACATTAATTACAGTTTAGTACAATTTAACTTCAGCAATACAGCAATAAAAAAAATTGCTGAAGTATTACAGTGAGACAATCTATGTTCCATGTTACTAAGACGTTCTAAAGCAAACATGTCATTACCCTATTTACTTATATGTACAGATTAGTATTTACCAGGTGCAGTTGAAAACCCACCATGTTTTGCTAAAAGTAAACTCATGATTTTTATTTCTAAATTTATATAAGATTTAGATAGAAAATTATATGTAATTATATCACAGAGATAAAACTTTAAGGCACCATTTATAATGAGCGTATCTACTTCAGATCTGTAACAAATGCCAGCTTAGTGTGTTGGGCAACTTTCATAGTTAGAAAATCACTGTATTGCTTTGGAACTGAACAGATCAGAATAAAGTGGCTAATGGAGATGAGTAATTGGACAAATCCTTAACAATAACTTGTATAGCTTTACTAACCAGGGGATAATAATTGATTCCTTTTTCTGGACAGTTGGGTTAGCCTGTGCCCACTGTCGTCTCGGATACCTGTTCAGTGGTCTTGAACATGTTCCGAGATGCTTTGAACTTACACCGAGTGTTGAACTAGGCTTTCTGTCAGCTCAAAGCATTCTGGTTCTTTTTCTGAACCTTTCACAGTTATAAGGCATGATTGCCTCTCACTGCATGGACACATGCTGTGTAAACTCTTGAGACCATTGTACGTAAGTAGATCAGCAGTTTCAGACATACTCATTCCTTGGTCCCCCATCTCCTGAATCTATTTATTTTCTGTTTGATTTACACATAAATGGAACTAGACTAATTGTGTATTATGCATCATGCTCCACATGGCTGACAGATCAAAAAGTTGCAGATAAGGAATACATTTTGCAAAACTAATTATACAGGAGGGCGACACGGTGGCTTAGTGTGTAGCACTGTCGCCTCACAGCAAGAAGGTCCTGGGTTCAGTCCCTGGGTGAGGTGATCCAGGTCCTTTCTTTGCATGTTTGCATGTTCTCCCCGTGTCTGTGTGGGTTTCCTCTGGAACTCCGGTTTCCTTTCACAGACCAAAGACATTCTATCAGGTTGATTGGAGACACTGAATTGTCCTGTAGGTACCTGCGATGGACTGGTGCCCCCTCCTGGGTGTTACCTTGTGCCTTGCGCCCGTTGAAGAGCTGGGATAGGCTCCAGCACCCGTCCCCAACCCTAATTAGGATGAGGGATTAAAGAAAATGAATGAATGAATGAATAATTATACAGAACTCAATGTATCCCAGCTCCTTCATATGTTTTATTTTCTATTTTGGCAGTTCCTCCCTTTTTTTTAATTTTCTGAATTGTTAAGGATTAAATTTATCTAAATGTAATTTATTTTTGTTAATTGATTTTCAATCATTTCGATGCTTTAACCCAAAGAACACCTTTATTTTCACGATGATCTATGCCATTTTGGTATCTAATTCTGGTCAGTGTTGGATTCTGGATTTCATAAATATGTGCACAAGCTTCACCATTGGATTTGTTGTTTCATGATATAAAACATGATGTAAATAATTAAACATCTGGGTAATTATTAAGTACAGCCAGAAGATAATTGGTTTTAGTAGTAAAACTTCAACTATTTGCTAATATGGCAAATATTAAAAATGATAGATTCTAATGCCTTTAGAGCTGGATTGAGAGCACACTGGTATTGGGCATTGGGTATTGCTCAAGGCAGAACTGTGTTTCAGACTTTCAGCCTTTTAATTGATAGCACAAAGCTCTACTCACTAACTACCAGTGTCCATACTTACACTTTTTGTTAAAATTATTGTTGTAACATTTGGTTTTTGCAAAACCTTCTTGAATATTACATATAAGTGTTGAATGAGTTGAATACATGGGAAGCTTGGAAATATTTAAAAGATTTTTTTGTGACATCATTCCATTCAGAATGACAAAGATCTCGGCTGACAAATTATTTAGCATCACTGAGGTGGGATTGGTTATAGAGAAATGTATTGAATAAGTAGAGGTCACAGAAAAGATGACAAAACTTTCTCAGAGTTTTACCTTTGAGAAACGAGAAGAGGTTCACTAAGGACCTGGTATCTGGCAGCTTTGTCGGGTGGCCAAGTTGACACTTCTGCAGTCCACTTCTACAGCGGAAATGCTGAAAAGTACAGGCAGATTTATTTCACCATGCCACTTGTCTGGAACGTGCCTGCTTGAGAATGGCTTTGTTTTTGAGCATGATAGCAATACCATGCACACTGCAAATGCTGTGAAATTACATTTGGAAAGAGAAACAGCTAATGAAACCCTGACAGTCATGGAGTGGCCTCCACCTTGACCAGACCTGAATATTGTCGGCTCACCTTGACGGTGAAAGAAACTGAAAACATGTTCAGCATGTGCTTAATGCCAAGACAGGTCACACTGACTACTTATTTTACATCATTCCTGCATGAGCAGATTATTCCACAGAAAGAACCCTGGTATTTGAACCGTTTTTGTTGGGGTCTCTTAGAATCTTGATGTTTTCTGGAGAACCAATGCGTGTTTCCACCAGTTTCTTAAAACCAAGTGGTGTTATCACAAACATGCAGTGTAAAAATTAATTTAGGTCAGGGTAATTTAGGTCAGGTTAACTTTAAACCACCAAGCTTATCTCACAGCAGATTGTGACTTTTTACCTGGTACGTCAGAACTTCAAATCCCATGATGTTGCTCTATTCCAAAAATGGCAGAGGGAGGCATCATGCTCCCTTAAGAGGGTATTTATGGCTAGAAATTAACGAATGTTCTATATTTTTGACCTTATTCAATTCTGATGTTGTCATGAGCTCGATGTGCTATTTATGCATTCAAGACATTTAAGAAAGTTGAGCTGTTAAGGTGGAATATTACAGAGTGCATTGTTTATGGCAAAATATATTATAAACTGGGTGTTTAAAAGAAAGTAACGTTTAGTCCTGGTTCTTTTAAATCTTTTTCCATTTCCATTTTCAGCATTTAGATGGCGCTTTTGTCCAAAGCGACTTGCATTACAGTTACTGTATTCAGTCTGAGCTATTGATGGGTAAGAATCTTGCTCAAGAACCCAGCAGCCACATCCAGTACATTTTGCCCTTTTCTTTAGCTACGTTTCCAAACAAAATGTTTAGAAATATATTATGATGCTCTTATTCACCCCTTTATAATGGTTAAAGTCACCATTTGTCCAGAGTCCACCTAAATACAGAGTGGAGGCAAAAATACACACAGGACTGGTCGCCAAACCATCACAAGGGCATCAGATACCAACCCGTTCTCTTACTTGTTAATTAAATGCAACTGAAACAGAGAACCTTTTGTGAACAGAAATAGATAGATCGATGCTGCCTTGATTGTTTCATAATACAGAACAAAAAGTAGCAGTGGAATAAAACCATGGGCTTAATTATACTTGTGAAAGTTAATAGTCTGTAAACAACTCACATAGTTGAGACCATAGCTATTAATTTGATGTTGGTCCTACTAGGTTTTGAAACATCACCACAGGGATTTCCCCACTAAAATCACCTGTTGTAATCACATCATTATTTAGCTTTATTCCATTACTTGCTCTTCCTGACGTATCCCTTCTGATTTTCTGAGAGTGTACTGATTTGTGTTCTTCACATAATGCCATGTCTCTTATATTTGTGAGCCAAAATCTTGGAGTCTTGGATTCGTATCCCTCGGTACTCTGTGGTTTCCAGCAGCTTGGCTTTTAGCATTACACACCAGCTCATATACTCACAAAATACATTCAGACTGTTATTGCAAAATGTCCGAGGCTTAATTAATCTCTGATTTTTTTTTCACTAGAGTTTTCTAACCCGTTATTCAGTGCTTTTGTAAAAGCCTCTTTGGCAGCTATTAAAACTACTTTTCTGAAAACTTCTCTGAAATATTTGCACACATGGACTGTTTTAGTACATTGCGTTCAGTTCCATCTATTTCAAAATTACTGCTATTGTGGCAATGATGGAAGCCCCAGTTTAGAGGAAACCCTTTGCATGAGTACTTTTGTGAATAAGATATGATCTAGATTAAAAACAGTCTAAAAACATGTAGCCAGGTTTATTGGAGATCCAGTACAAGCTTAGATAAATAAGGAGAGTTGCATCAGGAAGGGCATTTGGCATAAAAACTGCCAAATCAATAATGCTGATAACTATCCGCTGTGGTGACCTCTAACTGGAGCAGCTGAAAGAAGAAAATACTACAGAAACAATATTTTTTATGGAGATTACCCAATTATATGTATGCTTTGTTGCCTCAACAGCCTTCACTGAAGGGGACTGCAGGAATTTATTTTATGTAGAACAGTCAAACACCATAGCTAGCTCTTTTCCACAGAAAGAACCCTGGTATTTAAACCGGTTTTGTTGGGGTCTCTTCGAATCTTGATGTTTTCTGGAGAACCAATGCATGTTTCTACCAGTTTCTTAAAACCAAGTGGTGTTATCACAAAAATTCAGGGTAAAAAGTCAGGGTAATTTAGGCCAGGTTAACTTTAAACCCCCAAGCTTATCTCGCAGCATCCTAACCTCTACATCTTTGACACGCCCAGAGGACATCATGGATTGTGCTAAAACTCTTCTGTGGTATAGAATAAGTCCACCAGAAAATGTTTTTTGTTGGACCTGTTTCAAACTCCCATTTGTGAACCAGCTCTGTTTCAGTCCAGTGGAAAAGCTCTGGCATTCTAAGGCCTGCATCATGATTGGCTTATATTCTGGTAATGCCCTTCCATAGTAATACAGGCATTTTGTTTCTTTATGCATCTCATTTGCACAAAAAAAAACGGCTCCTGGAACATTAAGATTAAAAAATGTGTTTACTTGAAGTGGGGCTGTGGTGCAAAGCTCAACCATAAAAAACACAACAACACTCCATCTATTTTTGGGTAGGTGTAATAGTAGCAGGCTGTATTGCTCCTCGTGGAGTCATTAAAGCACTTTGCACCACCCCAGCCATGGCGTGTTGTCATGATCATGCACATCATGATATTCTGAGAGGTTCTTCCAGCTCACCTCCACACTGTCCACTTTCAGGAGCTGATTAGCTGGCACATGATGTGAACACTGTCTTATAATAATGATAGTTTGGTCAGCTAGTTTGGTGACTTTTGGTCATTAAGAGCAGAGTTGAAATGCAAACCTTTTTAATTAGCTACCTTTGACAAATATGTATTATTATTATTATTATTATTATTATTATTATTATTATTATTATTGCTTTCGGATGTTCTAGTTAGGGGTTGCCACAGCAGATTGTGATCTGCATTTTTTTATTTAGCATGCTAATTACTAATGCTAAATTCTAATGCTAAAGATGAACAATGCTAAGCTAATCACACAGGAACTAAGCTAAATCCTGAACTGGACTACGACAATATGAGACGTTTCAGTATTGAAACGATGTTTCAGACATGAAACGATGTTCTAACATGAGACAAACCTGACAAACATGAATGAACAGGGGCAAACAGAACAAACCATATCAAGACAAACCATAACGGGACTAAGGCTAAACAAATACAAGAGAACTGGAGCAAGGAACAACACAAAAGTAAAAAATCTAAAATTCCACAAGGTCTCCACAGCTATCTCTTTTGTTTGTGGGTGATTTACCTGGGACCAATCAAAAATGGGTGTGGCACCTCTACACTGAATGTGCTCTGGTAGCACAGAGGGGGTGAATCCATGAGTTTTGTAGTTTGTTTTTTCTTTAAGGGTCTGAAATCACTAGGTGTAAAAATTATATAAAAATAAAGGCAGCTGATAAAGGGGATTTAATCCTTCCCAGCACTGTATGCATGAATATGACCATGTCATTCTCTAGTTGCTAGTGACCTGTCTGTCATGGGTTCTATTTTAGTGTGGAGTCAAGTGGAGCTATGTGTAAATTCCAGCTAATTGGTTAATAAGTCAGTTAGGTTTTAATGTAGCATTTGGTCGCTATAAATTTAAAGACCTATGTAATACACTCTATATGTATGAAAGTATTGGGACACGCATCGTCATGTGTTTCACCCAGAACAATTGGTAACCAGATATATAAAGGAACATATATAACTTTGCAGCAACAGTTTAGGGAAGGATTTTTGTTCCAGGAAATTAAAACATGAAGAAACACTTCTGTTACCTGTACTGATGCTTCCTAAGCGGTGAAGGCAATGCCAGCATTCAGTGTGGCATTTCTTTCCTCACTAGTAAATGGCAAATTTGGCAGACGAATGGGGAGCAATAGTTCTGGAAAAGGATACTAGTGGGTTCAAGGTCAGGTGTTTATATAATGTTTAGTGTTTATGACTTAAACATGTTTAAGCATAATTTATGCTGGTGAGACATGCTCCACGCACCTCTGCATGTTTGATCGGACTGTTGTTGGCAGACTTTACGCTACAGTGGCTTCGTGGCACTTGTTTGCAGATGCCGGAAATCTCTTTATCTCTTCATGACTGACAGGTACAACTCTCTCCTTCCACTGAGGTTTCACTGAGATTACACATATCACTGACTCTGTCCTGTTGCCACATCTAAACAAAAAGTGCGTATCTTCTACAAGATGACGTGAAGCAGGACAGATCCACTTTGTGTTCAGGTGTGGAACAAACTGTATTTTTACGTGGAACAGCTCTGCAGCTGGAAGAAATTCCACATAGCAAAACATTGTGTTTGTATTGGAACCTGGGGTCTGACCTCATCTTTGGCTCCTGTCTGTAACAAGTTTTGCTTGACCTGTGTGTCTGTGCATTTTCTCTGAGTACTCGGTTTTCTTACCTGACAAAAACAAGCAGAAAGTGAATTACCTCCTCTTAATTTCCCTGAGGTGTGATTGCTTGAGTGAATATGTGAATGTGTGGTTCACTTTGCTGGTGCACTATCCCGGGTGTATTCTTACCTTACGCCATTAACACAATGTGTGTTAACTTGCTACGTGTTAAGTCCTGTACAAGCATGTATATTACATGTAATTTGCTTTTACAGTCATCTGTACCTTGGGTGAAAATTTCATAATCACACTTTGGACTCAGATCTGGGTTTAGTTTTATTTACTGTTTGGTTTATTGCTCTAATTTTTTTTTTAA
>JAYDZG010000001.1:38169420-38180846 GCA_034509265.1 Microcambeva bendego
TATATATATATGACTTGCATCAGAACAGTTTGCTTAAACCTTTGTTAAACAATAAAACATATTACACTTAAGAAATACAAAGAAAAACCACTGAAAAGCCAGTGGTAGCCTAGTGGGTAGAGCTTGGGGCTATCAACAAGAGATTCAAATCCAGGCTTGGCTATACAGCCACTGTTGTGTCCTTAAGCAAGACCTTTAACCCTGTGTGCTCCAGAAGCGCTGTATGATGGCCGACTCTGAACTCTGACCTCAGCTTCCAAACAAGCTGGGAAATGCGAAGAAAGAATTCCATTGTACTGTACATCTATATATGTGTAATGATAAATAAAGGCTTCTTCTTCTAAATTTAGGTTAAAATTATTGTTTGGGCCAGTGAGCTCAAAATTCTGATTTAAAGGTTTCCGGCAGAGAGAATCAGTTTTTAAGGTTGTACTTAACTGGGATGAAAGATTAACAAGTCTGATTTGGTAGTTATAGGCTCAGTTAGTATTGTGTTAAAAAAAGAACAATAAACAAGAGTATCCATTTAATTAATTATGTTTGATTACGGCCAGTATGCTTGAACTGTTTTCTGATTTTAAGATATCTGGGAGAGAATCAGGATTGTTTTAAGGTGGTATGAACCTTAGGGGAAAGCTTTAAAAGCATGACTGGGATCAGCTCTAGGATTAGCTCTTATTACTATTTTGTTTAATATAATTAAATGAACAAGAATAAAAATCACTAAAATCATTTTTAAAGTATTCACAGTGTGTTCAAACTTTTGTTCTTCAATGAAGAACTATAAATACATTCACTACATTTAGATTTTCAGCATTGATCAGATGCCTTTATCCAAAGCGACTTATAGTTACAGTATACAGTCTGAGCAATGAGGTTTAACGGCCTTGCTCAAGAACCAAACAGCAGCAACCCAGCAGTGGTGAGATTTTAACCAATGACCTTCAGATTAGTAGCCCTCACCACTAGGCTACGACTGGCCACTACAGTATAAAACACACATTTGTAGTGGTGAAACATTGCCAAACTCTTGAAATTTGTTATTAGTAACTTGGTAAATGTATAATTGATGCCCTGTGAAAAGGGAATTAGAAAAGGCTAATGGATTCCTCTGAATCTTGCTGTTTAATCCTTCTGAGATTTCTTACGACAGAACTCTTTAAGCTATCTGTCTGACTCTTAAATTAGTCGTGCCCTTTTTTTCTTTTACTCATTAATTCTCATTGACTTTCCTCTGTTGGCAGGAGAAGAATTCCATTGCTGACTGCCTGTACATGGAAAATCTTTTGTCATTCATTCTTAAGGATAATATTTTTTAATTGTTGATTCTACTGATGTAACGATCCACTCTACTCACAATGCGATACGATTCACGATACTGGGTTCATGATACAAATTTTTCAGATTTTCTTAAACAACATCAATTTGAAGACACATTATTTGTTATTAACTTAAAAGGGACATCTTTTAAAAAACAAGTTAGAATAGGTCTGTGGGTGAATACAACACTCTCACATAAAAAGATTTTACAAGCTTCATTCTTGCCAGTTTCAGTCTCTTTCAGGATGAGCCGGTTAGAGTGTGTAGTCTCTGGTGTCTTGGAGATCTCAGGTATGAGTGGAACATTGGTGATAAAACTGTCGGTGTAATGCAGACTGATATCCAAAAGTTCCTGTAGGGTGTAGGATCTAAAAGTAAAACACTCCAAATGAAGAAAATCCTGCAAAATTGTGAAATCTGATACAGCACAGCAAAATGGCGGATCTTTAATTAATCTAGTGGCGGGTGTTGACCGGTGAGGGTGCTTCTATGCAGAAATTAAGCAAATCTCCCCGTTGTGACGAGTTAACGGGGGAGAAATAGAAACGGCTCATTTTACCATATTATTCCTGACATCAAAATCCTTTAACTGAATGGATGGTTCTTTCACTCTTGGAAAGTTTAAATGATCAGTAGAGTCCCAAGTGAAAATACAAAAGCAGGCAAAAAGTAAGTTTTGTATAATTTGTCTCCTTTATCAAAGTTTCCTTTTACTATTTCTTGTTAGATTAAAAGGACAATAAAGTAGTTGTAATTCATTTTTATTCATTTTAACAAACCCGTCCTTTTATTTCTGGAGGTAATTGCAGAACTATGTCAAAAATAATTGATTCAGTTTTTGTGGAAAAACTAACGGCTGGAAAAAAATGAATGTAAGTAAACAGATGTTAGTAATATTAATTACTGTTATTATTTTACTTTTTATAATGGCATGTATTATTATTGTAAGTGTTATTAGTGCTTGTTATTATTATTATTACATTATATTTTTTGTTATTGTAATTAGTAGTTGTAGTATGTATTATTGTGTTATTATTACATTTTAATTTAAATGATTTTAGTAGTTGTATTTACTATTAATATATTTTTATTTGTGGACTGAGAAAGGAGAACATGGATCCCTTGCCAACTATCTCGACACCGTTTACAACTGGGAAGGCTAATCACACGTTGGCAAGAAAAGACAGAGCCAATCGATGAGCTTGTGGGCGGGGAAAATGGCTTCTGCTTGAGCGGACATGTCCACCCTGCCCTCGTCCCCAAATTACGTCCGCCTGATGTCTTTGGTGTTTGTAATGCCACTATATTGTTATTATGAAATCTTTTTCTATAGATTAAATGACACTTGTTAAAGTAGAAATGTTTTAATGTGGTTCCAAAGGCATGAACTCAGATTGTTAAAGCAGATGGTGGTTTATTTAGGAGATGTGGGCAGGGGAAAAGGAAATTAGATCATTGTGTACAGGACAGGTGATTCAGGGCAGCGTGTTCTAGGTTTAAGTGGAGTAACTGTGTGTTTCCTCTTCATCACCACTCTGGGAGTCTTGCTTCATTTATATGCATTGATCTGCTTGGTAGCTTATCCCAGTGCTACCATTGCTCATGGTGTTTAGTTTTACATCTTCTGTTCTTTTTAGAAGATGTAAAACTTTTTGATTTGCTAGCCAAAAAGTGGATCAAGTTAATTCAAGTCTTAGCTTTTACCTTCCGTAATACATGTATATAAAATACATGCATATATTAAGTTCAAGTTTGGTAGGTTAGCTGTGAGGTGTTAATGTGCAGCAATTTTTATTTTATTAGTGTTATTACAGATTATCAGAAGATTAGGTTACTGACTGAGCTACTAAAATACTTTAATCTTCTTATTTTTGGGTAGTTTGCTTTGGGCCAGTGAGCTCGAATTTAAGGATTGTCTTAAGGTCATCTGCACCTGGGGTGAACGCTTTATTAGTATGTTTGGGACTCAGCTCTAGGCTCTTTGCTTAATTTTCAATAAAGTGTAACACATGCAAAAATAAATCACATTAAGAAAGATGAAGGTATGCTTTGATGAAACTATAGATTACATTTGCTGTCTGAGACAATGAAATATGAATAGAATACTACATTTTAAATATCCTAAAATCAACATGCACTTACAAATAATACAAAAACATTATAGTTCTGTAGAGGGTGCTTAGAGATGCAAACAATGTTGCACTGTCAGGTAGCATCAGGGTTTGGATCCTCTGTCTCTACTGTAGGCGGTTAAACCAGCAGCACGGCAGCAGCCTTCTGTGGTGCTGACCTATTATGTCCAGATGAGGTCAAAATAATTCATATGTGTTAATTTCCCACCGAGCATCACGGTGCATAAAATGCCAGTGGGAGGATTTGATGAATGAAAACGATTAAGCTTTGTTAAGCATTTAATGTTTAAAGGACTGCTGAGTCTCCCTGATTCATTATATGGACAAAAGTATCTGAAAACTTATTTTTACTTTAATTCTCAGGTTGTTTAACCACACTCTTTGCCAGTAGACCCGTAAAGTTATATTAAATATAGTGGTACCTTGGAACTTGGCATCCCTCTACTCAAAATCTTTGAAACTTGAATCTTTACTGAGATATTTGTACCCTCTGTATGAAATTCGACTTGCATGCAAGAACTGTTCTGACTCATGTATGCCCATTCATGCAACAACTCAAAGGGGTGAGCAATGTAAACGAAGTGGTTCGCATTAGGGCACATTCACATGAGAAGCAAATTCACCTGGCTGCATGTTTTTTTTCTGTGGGATGAAACCGGAGCCCCATGGAAGAAATTCACACAGAATGGACACGGACCGATCCACCTGAGGATCGAACCTTGTTCAAAGATCTTTTTGCTGTGAAGTGGCAGTTCTACCCACCGAGCCACCATGACTCCTTTAACATAATGTAATATAAATATTTAACTGTAATTTAGGCAAATATTTCAGTTGCTTTTTTTACTCAACACATTGTTATTCATGTGCCTCCAGTATGCTCTCTTTATTCCCACAAGCAAAGTGTCTGATAAAACCATCCTATAGAATGTTAATGAAGGTCTAAGTGAGATAATGGAAAATGAACCACTTTACATCTCTAATCAATATTTCTCTGGACAAACTGGGCTCCATTTCTCCCCAGCACAGCATCCGAGTGCTCCTCACAGCATAATTGGCTCCTCTTGATGATGATCGAGATCATGATAGAGATGGAGGGGACGAACGCCGGAAAAAAAAGTCAGAGAGACGTAGAGCCAGGGCGAGGTGAACAAGTTGAGTCTCTTGTTGTCCGGACTGAAGAATTTCCTAAATGAAGAAGGTTCTTCCTCTCTGAGCTTCTCATTATGTCTCCTTGACAGAACTATACTCAGAAACCAAAAGAAAAAAGAACGTGCATAGTGCCCTGTTTCTTCACTGTGAGAGAGATTAATAGACTTCTCCAATTACCTCACCCAGTGAAAGTGTCGTAATGGAGTGATAGTGACAGGCTTAATATGCTGGTTAAGACACCGCAGCTTGGTACAACCTAGTTATGCATTCTTCTGGTTTCTTGTAGCCATGGTGCAGGAGCTAATTAAAGTAAGAGGGAAACTACTGTGTTCTTAGGAATGTGATCAGGATATTTAAGTGCCTTACCAAGACTGTGTTGGATGGTTGCATTATAAAGGACCACAGTTATTTATTACATTGTCCATGTAAATTTTTATACATGAATGTATTTTCCCCTTTATACAATGTGAATTTCCCACATTGTCATAAAGAACCAAACTGTCCATATATCTATGCATCAGACCTTGAATCCATCCATGACGACTGCTATTATTATTTTTAAAAAAATGTTTTAGGCAATTAGGGTCAAAGTTAATTATAGGTCTCTGTGTCCAGTTAATTGGTGCTTATGTGCCATGATTCAAATCAATATATCATTTAAGATGGAATGAAATTAACTGAATGAAACAGCACTGGTGCTGTACATCTCACCTGGTTAATGGAACCTGCCGGGTTGCCATGTACAGGATTTTCCGGTCAAATGTATTTATCTGCACGGTATCGTGAATCGGATCTCATGGGTTGTGTGTATCGTTACCTCCCCAATAATGAGGTTCCTCTGCAGTGTTGCTCTTGGATTGATTTTTATTGTGAAACATGGTAAACAATCTTATTAAATTCACATTGGATACAGATTTGTAGCAACACACTTTAGCACTGCTTTAAATGATGCTCATGGCTTTAACTGATACTTATCATTAATCTTCCCAAATTCTCCCCAAATCTTCCTGGCCTGCCCTGGTTTCCACCATCCATCTCATCTTCATCTCAGCTCTAAAATTAATAGCCATGTCATTCACTTTTTATAGCCCTCTGCTATCTCCGCAGTTCACCTTGGTCAAGTGAATTACTTAGGCTTCTTCCAGATAAAATGATACAGGTGAAATAGCTGATTCCCAAGGAGTCACTGCATGAACTCCTGAATGGGAGGAACGCTGCCACCGCCACAACAGCAGCAATATAGTCGCTGGCGTTTTGTCAGCTGTCAGAGCGCATTGCCCCAGACCGAGTGCTAAATGTGAATTCCTCCCACTGGAGGTAAGGGGATGAACCCACCTGCTGCCTGTCTGAAGTGCCAAGTGGTATGAGCCATCCCTGTACGTTTCAGCAATGTGATGTATGAAGTTGCACACCTATGTATAAAACTTCAATGTGCTAATAAGCTATTTCTGTTGAAATAGCAGCGAGCTGCTTTGCTTCCCACAGTCTACCTAGGCTGCTGCTTAAGTTAAGAGGATTCTAACTTCAAGTTTCGAAAGCAGATTATTTAGATGCACCAGGGCACTGATTTATCTTAGCAAGCTAACACAGCTTTCCCCAGGCCATTCTTCCTTGAGTGTCACAAAGGGATCGATTCCTGAATCGATTCAGTTAAAGCACGATTCAAATTTGTATCCATGTCTAATGAATCGATATTCAGTTTAAACACCAGAGGGCGTCGTCGCTATTCACCAAGTTGTCAAATTAGGCGCAATTTAAATTTGTTGGTACCTACATCAGTCATAAAATTTATTATTTGGATAAATAAAAGAACATTGTAAATTTCTATTTTTAAGAGGAATAAATAAATAAAAGGAAACTTTTTCATAATCAGTTTTTATTTTGTTTTGAAAAATTTGTTTGGGAAAAAATTGTACTGTGAATCCAGTATCGTAAATCATATTGCATCTTGGGTAATGTATCGTTACATCCCTAGTGTCGCATACAAATCCAACATGTCAAATTAATTTCATTTGAACACATTTGAATTATTACAATATTTAACCGTAATATTTATCATATTTCTTTTTAGACCGTGCCATGCACCACCTAGCGAAGAGCCGCGTTCCAAAAAGAGGTCCCTCAACCTCCTGAACGTTGCCTCTCTAGCAGCTAAGAATGCTGGGAATGTGTCGTGGGCGCAGGAAGTTCCTGGCTGCCACCCTGGCCCTGCTCTTCATCCCGGCTCTTACCTGGTTTTATCTCTCTGCTACAAACTTCTCAGGTAGGAAACGTTCTCCAGTTCTGTTTCTTTTTATCCGAGTGAACCTACATAAACCTTAATTAGAGTGAAACCTTGAATTTCTGGAGTGTATTTTTCCCTTTCTGAATAAAAGTTCTGTGTATGCTAATACGCTCTTATTAACACTATTTGGCAGCCTGACCTTTCTTGTTTTTGCTTTGTTATTTCAGTGAGAAGGAAATTTAATTTACATAAGCAAGGTTTGACATATCTCGGCATCCAAGTGACCTAGAAAAGAACCCATTAGACTCTGCAGTGAGGCAGCAATTAGACCAAAGGGATGTTACTAGAGTAAAAGGCTTTTGAATGTTTTTTTTTTGATAAATGTTCTCAGGATAAATGCAATCTATCTTGAAGTTAGCTTCAGACTTTTCATTATTTTTCAACCATTTCTTTTAAGTGCAATCCTTACAATCTAGTGGCTATTTTTTATTCTATTCTATTTTTTGATGGGAAGTTTATTTTAACATTCTAAATAATAGGTTGTTGCTTAAAATAGTTAGCAAACTAATAAAACATCTCAAAAATCAATAGAAAACAAAAATAATAGTAGAGTAATAGAAAAAAACATAATATTTAAAAGTTAATATGTGAAATTTACTTTCTTTACTTTACTTGTGCATTAAATAATGTCCAATAAAAAATCTAGCACCGGTTTTACCCTGCAAAGTGCATTGCACAATAATGAAATATATTTATTTAAGACATTAAAAATGTGTCCTAAAAGAGCAGGGACAACAGATCATGTTCTATTGGACCTATATTCTAAAATAAATATTCTTTGCTGGGCAATGAGGCACAAATATAAATCTCTTAATTGTGCACACAAGCACTTAAATAAATTAAAACACAGTATTTTCCAGAATAATAATAGATCTGTTTGGCAGTATTTCAGTTCATTGTGTTTATAGAAAGACCAAGAACATCAGACTCATAGTGAGACATTGAGGTTAGAGCATTATTATGGAGAGCAGCGACCAAGCTAGCAGTTCTGCAATGTTTAATATTGTTATTAAAGAAAACCTGAATTCCAGAATGTACACTGTGTACATTACAGCAATACAGAATCATTGAGATCAGTTAAAAAAAGAATGAATTGGCTGTCCAAATGAATACCAAAGGTTTTATAAGGACCATGTGTCCTACACCACACCACACTATAAAGTGCCTTTAATTTCATAAATGTCCAGTAAGTGATTACAAGCTAATAAGGATCTAGTGTTTAAGGCCATGGGTGTTTTTAACATACGTACAGTTTGCAATTAAATCTAAGTTTCAATACTCATCTGTGTGTTTTTTTGTAATGTAATTCTGCCAAATAGAGGCAGGTTGCTTTATGTTTTCTCAGAATCACCACTATTTGTTTAAAAAAATTCAAGGACTGTGCAGCGACATGATAACCACTTTGTCTTTACTGACCTGGAAAATTCCAAAAGGTTACTCTAAGATGTGCCAGCAGTATCAGCTGAAAAGAAAATACTGCACAAAGGAAAAATAGATTATGTAAGCAGACCTTCCTCACCTTATGAACTAAAACAACTCCAGGGACTGTGCAGTGAAAAGTTCCTACACACTTGAGCAATTTGACTCTGGATACAGGTAGAGAAGGCATAATGACATGTGTAAATTATCCTGTGCAATATTTACCTACACATTTACCTAATTGACTGGTAAGACTGAATAGAATATGTGAGTGCTTAACCAAGAAAGAACATTACTGTGGCTAAAGTGCATAATAATAATAATAATAATAATAATAATAATAATAATAATAAATCAATAAATAAAGCAGTATAAAAGTGCTGGTAAAGTAAAGGAACAAATGAAAGATTCTTATTTTTCTTATATTTATATATTCTTTTTAGCCAGATTCTCTTCCCTGCATCAAACCACTTTGTGTCCATCAGTATACTAATGACCTACAGAACCCATCTAAACCCGAAAACCCCACACCCCATCGGCACAAACATGTTCAATTATAACCTGGCTGGGCGGGTCTACATACTAATCTAGTGTAGATGAGTAAAAATAAAAATAAAAAAGCTTTCATGTGTGACGTTTATCATCACAACGAGAGTACAGGTTTGAAATATTTTAACAACAGTCCAGCTCTAGGAAGAGCCCTGGTGGTTCCTTCTTCTATTTATGGATGATGGTGGCCACTGTACACATTGGGACCTTCAATGCTGCAAAAATGTTTCGGTACCCTTCCCCAGATCTGAGCCTCAATACAATTCTGTCTTGGTTCTGCTCTGGCATCAGACGAAACAGGACAGTTGCATAGTCATACCCCATCTCCTTGAGCTTTGACACATAATTTGATTTATTTATGTCTTTAGTGTTATGGGCTCCTGTTGCTTAGTCCGTTTACCCTCTGACGACATGCTGAGAATGCGAAATAATTTTTCCTGCCCTTTTCCGAGACATTTTAATCTCGGCTCTGATCCAAAAAGTAATTGCATTACCATTCCATGAAGGAACCATGACTCCACGTTGAAATAATATTGAGTAATAGAGAGGAAGAGTTATGCCAAGGTCAAAGATTTTTATTTTTTTAATGTCCTTAACCCACCCCACCACCAACCAGCCTGCTGTTTGGATGATGCTGAGAAATGGAAAAATACAAAAGAAGTGATGAATCAGTGAATCAGCTCAAACTGGCTATCAAAATCCATGCATATTAAAATCCTCATGATCTAACCAAACACTTTATGTAATGTTAAATACTGAGCCAGAAGACAACTGGTGTATACCAATTAGTGATGTAAGGATGCATCACTTGAAACAGCAGAGGGCACTCTTGATATACACCTTGCCAGTTTGACAGCACTGGCGCGGTTTGCCTAGTTGCCAGGTTTGGAATTTTACTGCCAAATTGGGCTTAATTCAAAACTTGAATAGTTTTGCATAGTTTGTACCTACCGCAGAAAAGTGTATTCATTATTTATATGAATAAAAGATTAACACATATGCTTCATTTTATTTTAAAAACATTTTAAAGGAAGTAATAAAAGGAAACTTTGTCATAATTTGTCTTGAGTTTCATTTTGTAAAAAAAATGTCCAGTATTGTGTTTCACATCGTGGGCGAGTGTACATGCCTACTACAAATTGGAGATTTACTTTATTTATTAATACTTATAAGACTGTAAATCAAATGTATTTGTCAGATAAGAACTATTAGGAGACTGTTCCAAACCAATCAAAAGCTCTCTCACATTTTTTTGGTGAGGGCCGTGGAGATGAACGGCTTGGGGTGGCTGGACTTGTTGGGATTGTGTAATTGCTGGGTGTAATTCCCGCTAGGCTGATTATTGGATGGCGCCTTAGGCAACAGATGTTCCGTATGGCTGGGCAAAGCTCTATGTCTAAGCCCATTCTTAAGCCAATGAGCAGGCCGGGGCAATGTCAGCAAGAAAACTTTTTAGTTACCTGAAGAAGAAATCAGGCTCAGTAAAGGGACTCATTTTCTTCAGGTTGAAGGTTCCTGTTTAAATAATGGGAAATTAGGATGTCGTTCTTGTCTGAGGGCATCATGGAAGGTTATTGAAGGTTATTGACTGCCTGACAATCTATGTGCTCTGGAAATTATGACGTAACATTCTAGTAGTCTAAATGAGCTTATCGCTGATGCTGCTGACCTTGAGGAACAGACTGTCTCTGGAAAGTTTGAAAGGAAATAACACTGATGCCGTAGATGAAGTTCTGTTCAGGAAGCTGTTTCAGACAGCATTTGGCACCCATTGCAGCATAAGAGTGATAAACTCTACCAGACTGTGCAGTTCAACAGCTATAAAAGAAAAAGTCATCTTTAGGTGGGGAATTCACCGAGATGGAAATGAAACACAGCACCATAATGCACGTTTATAAAGCCCTGTGCAGACATTCTGGCAAACACAGATGTTAATTAAGACAATGCACATTAAAGACATAATTTGATTTGAAGTAATAAAAATTACAAATGCAGCTAATAGCAAAGGCAAGAGCTAATTAACGTTTAAAGCTACATAATGCTTAAATCCCAGCTTTGGCAAATTCTTCACACACACTTTTTTGCTTTGTGTGCCAAATGCTGTCTTACACTGCTCATCGAATTTTGAAAGTATATAACTTTAGTACATAGTTGGGGTGTGGACTAGGGGTCGTGTGCTATTTTTTAAAATATTTATCTGATTATGATAAATTAACTATTGATTATCTAGCTGAAAATTGTTTTCTATGTTACAAATGCAGAAAGGGATATGTAACCTCACTTGTCTATTTTTACTAAAGTTATGATCAAGAATAACAAAAATAAAAATCTCAAGATGAACATCTTGTACTTAAGTCATTTTTTTTACTCCCATATTATTTAATAGTAATGTAATGATATGCCGTGCCCATGATGTTATATGATTCACAATACTGAGTTTTTTCATGTTTTTTACTTTTAAATAAATAAATTAAATAATTGAATTATTAAATAATGTAATTGTATTTATTTAAATAATGAATGGCCTTTAATTCTGAGGTAGATCTGTACATTTTCCATTTTTTGTATATATA
>JAYDZG010000001.1:38201891-38215555 GCA_034509265.1 Microcambeva bendego
TCTCTGTGTGTCTGTGTGTGTGTGTGTGTGTGTGTGTGTGTGTGTGTGTGTGTGTGTAAGTCTGTGTGTGTCGGTGTGTGTCTGTGTGTGTGTGTGTGTGTGTGTGTGTGAGAGTGAGTGTGTGTGTGTGTCTGTGTGAGTGTGTGTGTGTGTGTGTGTGTGTGTGTCTGTGTGTCTGTGTGTGGCGGCCCTGTGATGGACTGGCGACCTGTCTGAGATGTTTCCTGTCTATTGACTGGTGAATTTTAGAATAAAGTGGTGGTGAGACAGATAATGAATAAATGATGTACAGTGTGATCACTGTTTAATTATTGTTCCTCCCCTGTATTTACCTTGTCCCCTGTCATTACATTCCTGATTACAGTGTTGTGGTTATATTAAAGCTAGCATTCATTTAAAAGATTTAATGTCTTTCAAATAATGACAGATGAAAGCAAGAGATCACGTGTTTGTGCGTAAAATTAAAATATTTTGTATTAATTTATGTATGTTAAATATTTTATTTATCTTTGAGTTTTAAGGAAATCAGACTTCAGTGTTTTATAGATCTTTCTGTCTATATAGTCACCAATGTTTGTGTTTTTAGGTAGATTTTTCCATGCTGCTATACAGATCTGAAAATAAATTTCTTTACATTCCTGATTACAATGTTGTGGTTATATTACAAGCTACCATTAATTAAAAATAGCATGTTTTTAAACAATGACAGGTAAAAGCAAGAGAATATGTGTTAATCAAATAAATCATCTTAATGATATTCAGATAAAGCGTGATCAGGGTTCCGGTTCTGGAGCTCTCCAGACATAAATTTGTGCTTAGTGTTTACAGTTCTGCTGTAAAAGAGTTCTTGTTAATTCTAGATCCTTCTGTTTTAAACATGAATGCATTTTTGTTTCTTTCATATTTTCTTTTTCAGACAATTCACATGGCCATAGTGTGTGCTGGCTACAATGCAAGCAGAGATGTTGTGACACTGGTCAAATCTGTCCTGTTCCACAGGTAATGTTTCATCTTTTTCTCTTCTGTAAACGTCATTGATCATTGACCTGGAGGAAACCGGATTTCCTGGTGGCTCACAGCAAGAAGGTCCTTTTTGTGTGGAGTTTGCATGTTCTCCCAGTGTCTACATGGGTTTCCTCTGGGAATTCCGGTTGCTTCCGCAGTGCAGATTAATTGGAGCCACTGAATCGTCCTATAGGTACACTAGGGTGCACATACCAGTATTGTTGGTCCAACATTCAGGTAGGCTACATTCCTCTTTTTATAGACCTGCTAGAGCTAGATGTTCTGGGCTGGCAGTTTTCCGTTGTCTTGGAGGAAGGTTGTGTTCTGTAGAAACCCTCAGGATGGCGTGAAGGTGTGAACCAGTTAGCCAGTTTCTTTGGTTCTTTATCACAAAACTGTTCACGGAGGTATTTGCTTCCAAACTTAGTGTGGGGGGTAAAGGTGCACCTGGGTCCTGTTATGCCTGCTGTTGGTGTGTATTCTGAGACTTGTATCAACAGTGTGCGTCCTATATATTGGCGGGGTGGATATAATTGTGTGTCAGGCCGTCTGCAGACCTGCAGTAAAGAGTTGAAGTTCTGTTGTGGTCTAAAGCTAAGCCTGAAACTGATGGCATGTCACCAGCCATGCCAGACCTGCCATCTCTACTCTTTCTCTGGGTCTATAAGATCTCATTCTATTATTCACCCTTTTTAATTACCAGTCTCAGTCGCTCAGTGCCGGCCTTGTTGTCCAATCTGAATATGCTTCTCGTGCAATGGCACACTGTTGCTTGGCAACCTAACCTTCATGAACTTCAGCTCTCATCCTATTTCTCCTCCTCTTCTCCCAAACAGAGTCCCACAGTGTATAGAAATCACGTGACTGGATAAAAAGAGATGATACATGGTGTTTAGCTTCTCTGTAATTAAACTGTTTGGTGGGTAAAAGTAAAAATATCTTTAAATGCATTTATCTAGACAATAACTGTTATTGCATGCTAAAGAATGTGATGAGTTTTTTGGGGGGTATCTAAAATTGATATCACTTCTATTAAATACCAAACCAAAACTTTTAGTAGATCTTAAATCTTAAATCTTTTTTTTGTTCCAATCAAAAACTGTTTGTTAACTTTTGTTAAAAGTTATATAGAAAATAATAGAAAATAATAATAATAATAATAATAATAATAATAATAATAATAATAATAACAATAATAATAACAATAATAATAATATGTTTGTTATAGAGCTATAAATGTGTTAATTAATTAAGAGTATGAAAAGAAGTTTTTTTTTCTTCTTCTTGTCGTAACTGTCACACTGGAGTTTTGTCCTGTGGCTGTGTAATGATCTTCTACTAGCTTTGCTTCTGCAGTAATGTACCTGGAGATATATCCTGGAGATCCTTAAAGTCAACCACAGTCATCAGAAACCTTCAATTTCTCTCGATATCTCAATATTCTGTATTGGGAATGCCCTCTGAATTGACATGATTTAGTAAAATATTTGTTTAAAAGTATTTTAAGTATCTAATATATTGAATGGACAGCACAGCTCCGTGGGTAGCACTGTCGCCTCACAGCAAGAACGTCCTGGGTTCCTTTACCCGGTGGAGTGGTCCGGGTCGTTTCTGTGTGGACTTTTCCCACCGTGACCTTCAGTCGGATAACGTCATTGTATAACAGGTCATGAAACAGCCAATGAATAAATAAATGATGTATTTTGTTTATTTTTATACCTGGAGTAAGCTTGATGTGGGTTTGCTGTTTAGGCGATTTTAAAGGGGCAAATACTTTTTCACAGTACTGTATATTTTAACACAGTTTTTTTGGCATATTATTAGATATCGTTCCTGTAATGAGGAGACTCGTTGTAAAGTCGGAGTTGGAAGAAGTGTAGCTGTATCGGTCTACCACTGAACGTGCTTCTCTGTTTCTCCACTGTGGAGTGCAGGGGGTGTGATGCATTGCTATACTATCACTATACTATCACTATACTTGATAACTGAGCAGATAACTACATTTCCATTGTCAGCAATCACCAAAACTGTGGTCATATTTATCTACAATATATTTTGTGTAACTGCACTATTTCTGAGGTTCATTATACTAGTTATAAATGCAGGTAAACAATTTAAAGCTGAAAGACCTTAACTAAATCTAAATCTTCATTAGATCTCTACAGATAAACCAAGCTTTGTTCTTCAGACTAACTCAGAAGACTTTTATTTTACTAACTTTATTTAGTAGTAACTTTTACCAAACTACGTTATTTAAAGTAAGAAACTCTTTTTACTGTAAGTATACATGTTGCTTTAGTGGACAAAACCTCTCATTGCTGAGATAAATGGTCTTAAATGATCTGTCTGGGTGCCTAAGACTTTTGCACAGTACTGTATATGTTGTTTTCTTTGTTAGTTTTTTTTCCCCTGCGGCTCTAAAAAATATATAAAATGTCTAGCCCACCGAATTCAGATGCATTACATGGAATACTATGTAAATAACACCATGTAGGTGGCTCAAGCTATACGTGAAGCTCTAGGGGAAAATCCCTGGGTCGAGCTTGAGTTCTATAAATATAAAATGTTCCAAAAACTGTGAGATGAAGCAGAGTTTGTTGTCAGCGTTAGCTTTAAGTTGTTTGTTATTAGAACAATACGCCTGCAGCATGTGATACAGCATAAACCAATATCAAATATACCATAAACCATTAAAAAATATATATAATGCAACAGGTTACGTAGCACGTTGGACCACGTAGATTAAACCTTTCAGATGGTAGATTTTATACATTGCGACATTGTTTCTCGTTTATTGGACCGAAGTCTGAAATGGGGTTCGAGAGATTAATACGAAACAGTATAAATAGTTTATTATTTTATTCTTATTCAGCTTGGTTTATTGAATAACAGACATTTTATAGATCTGTATTATTTATTTACCATGGGCTTTCGCTGGAAGCCTTCCTGACACAATCCACCTATTTATCCAGGCTTGGGACTGGCACTATACTCTGGTTTGTGCAGGGTGACTTCTTGCTCTGGTGTGCAAGAAGAAAATCCAGCTGCTTCACCTGGGCTCTGAATATTTCTACTTGACTTAAAAGAATAGATAAGCAAATAAAAATGTAATAATATTATTTTTATGCAGGCTTGCGTAAGTGTTATAAATTATTACTTTTTTTTAACATGCCAGTTAGTTCTCCGCTGCTGGGGATTCCTGATAATGTTCAAAAAGGTGGGTTTGTCTGCTCCACACCTCTTTTGAAGTGTGCACAGTCCCTCTTTTTGGCCCATGCTTCAGTGGATTCACACAGAGGACTCATCTGCTTCTGCTAATCAGGGTTCTTGCACATCGTTGTCAAGATCCCACCTATTTATTCTGGTCTTTTCCCACCCAGACTCGGTGACCAATTCTTTTTGCTGCTGACACTGCCAGTTGGGCCCACCAGAACACTAGTATCTGAGCCAAAATTCGAACAGGATGTTCAGAATCTCAGTGCTGGTGTGCTAGTGGAAAATCCTGCTGTGCCACCCGGGTGCCTATAAATCATTTTGAGTAAAATTTTATTCTAACAACTGTACCCAAATACTTGAAATCTGTAACATTTTAGTTTCTCGGAGGTTGGGTAGTTTTTGTGTATATCAGTAGATTTGGAGCCAGAACTCTCGACCTCGAAGTTCTTAATTTATCCCTAATATTAAAGCAAGATCAAATGTATATTCCAGCAAAGTGATTTAAGGACGTACTGCTGAAGTATTTTTAGTTAGCTGGCTGGTTAATGTAGCCTGCAGCGATAACTTTGTCCTAGTGAAGCTCATGACCTCACTGCATCATTCAGACAGCATGAGTTCTGTTCTTTAGCCTGGAGCTGCAGCCTAATGACAGGAACACAGCACTTCTATCTTAACTGTGACCTAGCAAATCTGCAGCGGACTCTTTCTGAATGCACAGTTTGTGTTCTCCGTTGTGAAAATGTGCTGGTTATGTAAGCGTTTTTCTAGTGTCTTTTTAGGTCATGATGCACAGTCGCTCAGATCTTTACAGCATTATGACAGTCATGATCATGCGTCTCATTCTGTCTGGAGCTTTCATTAGATCTGACAGCTCAGGGAAATGCATGCCACGCTGTTTGTTTTAAATGTTGCACTGGCAGATTGTGGATGACAGATATCTGAGTTTATATGTTGAAGCCTTTCACCGAAAATCTAATTCACAGCTGTGACCTGATCTGGCTTTTTGTGAAGAAAAAAAATCTTACTAGTTATGGCTGTAAAAACATACCAGTTTTATCCTTGCCAATGAAACACATGCTCAGAAGACTTTGAGCCAATTTTATTAAATCATTTCATTTGCATGCATTGTTTATTTGTCATATACAGATACATATGGAGAATATTACAAAATTCTTTCTTCAGATGTCTCAGCTTGGAATCTGGGCTCAGAGTGCAGGGTCAGCCATTGTACGGCATCCTTGGATAAGAGAGAATTAAGGGCCCGAAAGCCCAACCTTTCAGTCGATAGTCTAAAGCTCTACCAACTGGGCTACCACTATCTCAAATCATTTTACGGTGTCTTCAGACAGGGTTTGTGACATCTGAGCCCTGCAATAGATTGATCAGGATAAAGCAGTTAAGTTTTTTATATTAGTAATAGTGATACTAAACTTTAAATCTGAAAGTGTAAATATTACCTGTGGCATCTAGATGTTACCTTATAATATCTATTATTAGTTTTCTTTCTAATCTTTATTTTTTTTTCTTTTATTTTCTCTAACATAAAACTATGGATTTCACGATAAGTAAACAATGCTGCTAGTAATTGACTTGAATTAAATCAGCTACATATTTATGATGAATCTAGTTTAGAGAAAACTCAGTGGAATACTTTTGAGATTAATTGAAATGTGAATTGTGAGTCCGGCCTCTCTTTTTAAATTAAAGGAGCACAAAATTTTCATACTTCAGAAAATCTCTTGGAAACATTTCGACGTATTTCTTTTTCTTCAAGTGCATTTGGAGCCAGACCACAACGAATTACTGGTTTTTATAGTACCCGAACTTGAACGTCTAACAAGTTCAGGATCAGGTGTATGCATCATTTTGTTTATCCGGGGTCAGCCAGTGATTCAGTAAGATCCTGGTTGATTGTCACATGTATCCGGAGCCATGCTGATTGCAGTGCATCCCAACACTGTGTAAAGCTAAATGAAAGTATCCATAGAGTAAACAAGACCAGTTTAGGTTCATGTCTGGAGAATTAGGGAGGCAGGGAAGTACACCTTGGAAATCTCAGTCATGCTCAAACAATGGGACATTTCGAGGGGGAATGAAGTTCCCATGCACTTCAGTGAAGACACAAATTAATACCCAAATCAGCTGTGAGAGCTTTCTACATATTATATATCCACCAAGTGTGAAGTGAGGTTCATAATATCTCAGCAGTACAACATTATGCTCAAAAGTTAACCCACAAAAAGTTACAAATGATCACACTTAGACAAAGCTTGTTTTCTGTTCTCATTTGGTTTAGATGTTAAATCACTGGTGTGGAAATGAATGCTTGCTTTGATGAAATGTTGCACATAAACATATCCTTAAATGTGTCTTTATATTGTGTCTTACAGACGGAACCCTCTCCACTTCCACTTCATTACAGACTCCATAGCCCAGCAGATCCTGTCCTCTCTCTTTCACACCTGGATGGTGCCAGCTGTTCAAGTGGACTTTTATGATGCTGATGAACTGAAGGTGAATTATTTATACATGTAGTCCAATGAAATGAATGTTTTACAAAATTATCTCGCAGCTTTCATAGTTACAAGGTTCTGGTACCTTAATGCCATGTTTATATTTACAGATCCTGGAACATGGTTCACTCTGTGTTGAGGATATCTTATGCACTAAAAATAATAAAATTATAAATAACGGAAACATTTTCTTCGTTGATGAATATAACAGCTCAATGAATAGAAACATCTCAGTTCCGAAAAAAAGAAGCACTGACCTTTACTGCTGTGTCTAAATGACTGCATTTGAAATGCTGAAAAGACTCGACCAGCTGGGTGGATTTAAACTTCTAAGTCAGAGGAACTTTGATGTAGTGAATTATCAATTAAATTACTTATTAAGCTGCTTAATCTTATCTTATCTTATCTTAAGTGTCTAAGTGTTGGAGTCTATCCCAGTCCTTAATGGGTGCAAAAGCAAACAAACACAACCTGGAAAGGATGCAAGAGCTGGCACACTGGTCATACCTTAAAACACACACACTCACACACACACACAATTTTAATAAATCCAATTAACCTGACTGCATGTCTATGGACTATGGAAGAAAACCCATATGGGTTATGTGGAGAACATGCAAAATTTACTCAGAAATAACCTGGGAACTGAACCACGAAGGCACCATGCTGCACCTGAAAATCATTTATTAAAGAAATTGGTAGACAGATTCCAAACTATGTGTTAAAACTATAATTTGAAGAATTAAACTTAACTTGATTAGTACGTATTCCCTTTGGGTAAAAGCATCTGTTAAATCCTTAAAGAGGACATATTATACTTTATAAAAACAAGTTAGAATAGGTCTGTGGGAGATACAAAACATGTTTCAAAAATCACTCTCACATAAAGAGATTTTTCCAGCTTTGTTCTTGTTACTTTCAGCCACTTTCAGAATGAGCTGTTTAAGAACTCACTTTTATGCAAATAAGCTGTTGCTGGCCATGCCCCACCTATCTCATATTTATGCTGATCATTTACCTTTACCTTACATTTTACATTTACCACACATGAAAATGACAGAAAACAGAAGCAATGTTTCCCTACAGTGACAAAGTTTGTGGGTACGTCATGATTTAGCCATGTTAAAATAAAAATCATGACATAGTATCAGCTCATAGTAAGTCATGTATCACTCATAGTAAGAGACTTATGGACTGTAATGTCATATATCTCATCCATTTTATTCACCAAAGACTGAACATTTGCAAAAAAAAGGATTAGTTTTAGTATTAGCTTAGCCTTTAGCCCTCGGTGCTTCCCACACGTTTTCTGCCCGGGTGGTTAGAGTGTGTAGGCTCTGGTGTTTTGGAGATCTCAGGGATGAGTGGAACATTGGTGATAAAGCTGTCGGTGTAATGCAGACCGATATCCAAAAGTTCCTGAAGGGTGTAGGATCTAAAAGTAAAACACTCCAAATGAGGAAAATCCTGCAAAATTGTGAAATCTGGTACAGACGCAAAACCAGCACACCAAAATGGCGGAACTTTAACTTCTCTAGTGGGTGGGGCTCTGGTGGGCGTTGACCGGTGAGGGGTGGTGCCAGGGTGCTTCTATGGCAAAATTATGCAAATCTAAACATCTTGTTTTAGCATATCATTCCTGACATCCAAATCTGTTCATTGACTGATGGATGGATGCTTTTTTTCACACTTGGAGGGTTTAAATGATCAGTAGAGAACCAAGTGAAAAGCAGACAAAAAGTGAGTTTTGCATAATATGTCCCGTCTAAATAATTAGTGATAATTAAGGTTAATTAAGGATAATTAAGTGGGTGGGATATATTATGGAGCAAGGGAACACTTTATCCTCATAGTTGATGTTGAAGCAGAAAAAATAGTATTTGAGTGAGTCAAGGGCCAATTGTGCTAGATGACTGGGTCAGAGTATCTCCAAAACTGCAGCTCTTGTGGAGGGTTCTTGGTCAGTCTGTGTTAAACCGGCGACAGGATCATGAGCAGCCAAGGCTCATCGATGTCCGTGTGGAGTGAAGGTCGGCCAGTATGGACCGATCCAACAGATGAGCTACTGTAAGAAGTTAATGCTGGTTCTGATGGAAAGGTATCTGGATACACAGTGCGGCACAGTTTCAGGGTGGTATTGGGACCAACTCAGTATTAGGAATGTGGTCCTTATGTTATACCTGATCAGTGTATAATCCTGAAATTAAGTCCATCATTTTTATTAGTATTGAAATAAAATAAAAAATCTCTCTCTGTCAGTCGGAGGTGTCGTGGATCCCTAACAAGCATTACTCTGGCATCTACGGACTCATGAAGCTTGTTCTGACCAAGACGCTGCCCTCTGACCTGCAGAAAGTCATCGTTCTGGATACCGACATCACCTTCGCCACAGACATCGCTGAACTGTGGGCCGTCTTTCACAAGTTTAAAGGTATCTAAATAGGTATCTATTTGTCATCATTTGTTATAGTGATGGAACAAAGCCCTGCAGTTCATTAGCATCCTGTTTTGGCATTTCTGCCTTCAGTCCACTGTTTCCTGTTGGAACTGGGCCCGCAGTGACCCTGACCAGGATAAATTGTTTCATTGTCTTGCTGGAGAGTCCAGTTATCAACAAGGTTCATGTTTTTAAAAGACCTTGGTAAGTCACATGGTTCAGTAATTGTCCACTAACTTTACTTTGCCAGGAGATTCACTTTGTTCTCACTTTATTCTTTGTGTTTTATAAACCTTTGAACTAAAAGTTCTAGTTCTAGTGGCTTTGCTAGGTGCTGTGTTACTGTACATTATTTCACATTCCTGTGAGTCTGTTGAATGAGGTTTCACTGTAATTGTAACACTGGTGATCAGGTTAATGTGTCACAATACACAGTGCATGAAATCCTTCTGTGTGTGGAGCTGCATAATTACAAAGCAAGTTGCCCTACGGTGAAGATGGTCAGCTGATCCTCAGTCTAATGTTGCCGTGCTTTCGTATCCAGTGAAATGGAATTCTCACTGTTAGACTTCCCAACAGGTGCTGAGCTCGTGCTGCGCTGATGCTCAGCAGGTTTGAATAAACTCAGCAGGTTGGATTACGCTAGTCAGTCAGACGGATGGATGATAATGTTGGCTAATGTTGTTGCAGATGTCAGAGGGGGGATTTACTCAGAACAACACACCTGGACGATCAGGATCAGTCTGTGCAGATGTATAAGCAAA
Organism: Microcambeva bendego; assembly: GCA_034509265.1. NCBI lineage: Eukaryota > Metazoa > Chordata > Actinopteri > Siluriformes > Trichomycteridae > Microcambeva > Microcambeva bendego. The sequence continues at coordinate 38,211,827 of JAYDZG010000001.1, forward strand.
GTTCTAAGCATGTCATTACCTTTATTAGAGTTACACATGTTGGGAATTGTTGTGGCTGAAACATTTGAATTTAAACTCTAGGTGTCCATATACTTTTGTCCATATAGTGTATGTATAATTGCAAACCATGCAAAGTTTTACATTTAAAAGTTTCTGTTTAAAGTGGTAGCTTCTTCCTAAGGTTGAATCTCGGCTCTGCTACCAGTCAGAACGGCGCCCTCTAGCATCCATAATTGATGAATGCTTGCAGCAGACAACATTCACTTCCAGTGTGCTGTGTGGGAAAGACCAGACTAACTGGTGGGCTTATCAGTGCTCAGTAAGGACCTTGGTTGCCCAAGGTTGCTTTACAGAAAGTGTAGGACAGCGGAGATCTGGGCGTGGCTCCCTGTACGCGAAGCCGACTTCTCAAGCAAATCATTTGAAGTTACCCCTGATCCCTGCTTGGACTACTTTTGATAGGTACTGACCACTGCAGACCGGGAACACCCCACAAGAGCTGCAGTTCTAGAGATGTTCTGACCCATATTTGGCCCTTGTCGCTCAAGATTCGCCTAATATAGTATCTCACCTACTAACAGGAGTGTTTCACTGCACTGATTGGGTGGAGGACAAATCACACAGTGGTGAAAAAGCGTCGAATATAATAACCAGTGTTATTCACGTCACCTGTCAGTGGTCATAATGTTATGCCTGGTCGGGGTATATAAAGTGGAAGCTTTTAAAATTAAGCTGTGAAGCACCTACATGTGACGTATGGATCTAATTTAGTACCGTGTTTAGTACACATAGGCTTGTTTTATTATTTTGGTTGATATTTGTAGCACACTTGGTGGATTCCTGCTCTATCACTGCACATCTGGACGGCACTCATGTCTTTTCTTTCTTTGTCTATTAAAAGCTGGAGTTTATATGGACACAATTTAGTAAATAATTCATAAAATCATGATGGCGGGTCAGAGAGAAGCTCTTCTGTAGACTTCATGATCTGTTCAGACCGAGTCACCTGAGGCTCGGTGGCGGTGCTGTGAGGGTGGCAGCGTGTCTCCTCCAGGTATGTAATAGAGGAACTGACTTTTCACCCCCACACACCGACATTCATGCACAAACACACCGTGCCATCACATCTCCCAATTCTAATGACTCAGAAAGTCACGGCGAAGACAGTTCAGTGGCTCGGAGTCTCGGGGAAATGGCAGAGCTCTGAATAAACTCTGCTTACGAATAGGATTTATCATGCAATGTCACGCTCGTGTACTTTCTCGTTCTCTCTCCGTGCTTTTCTTTTACTGACTGTATGAACGGCTCACTTGCTCATTCCATCATTGCTTTTTCTCTTCTACCTTTCAATTTATTTTCCTGTTCTGTGACTTTCTGCTCTGTTCTTGTTATTTGCACAAAAATCCTACAGAAGAACTGCGGTAACTTTACTGCACTTAAAATCTGTGACAGTCCAAAGATACTTTTCAAAAAATGATACCTATGGCAATGTATGTACCTGGCATAACATTATGACCAGGCATGGCCTGGTGGTTAGAGAAATGGGCGGTTCGATTCCCAGAGCCGATAGGTCACGACTGAAATGTTCTTGAGCAAGGCACCCACTATCTGCTCCCCGGGCGCCGTGGCTAGGGCTGTACACTGTTCCGGGCATGTGCGCTCACTGCCCCCTAGTGTTCATTAGTGTGTATGTGTGTGTGTGTGTTTTTCACTGCACAGATCGGGTTAAAATTCGGAGGATGAATTTCTAAATCTAAATGACCACGGACTGGTGAAGTGAATATCATAGATTATCTTTTCTTCACGGCACCTGTTAGTGGGTGGGATATATTGCACAGCAAGTGAACATTTGATCCTCATAGTTGATGTTAGAAGAATTTGAGTGAGTCTGACAAGGACCAAATTGTGATAGCTGGGTGAGCGAGCACTTCCGAAACTGCAGCTTTTGTGTGGTGGTCCTGGTCAGCGGTGGTCAGTTTCTAGCATGAGCTGTCCAAGGAGGGAACAGTGGTAACCACCAACAGGCTCACTAATGCACATGGGGAGCGAAGGCTGTCTTAGTCTTCTTTATTGTCAGTACTACAATACATACACAACATAAAAAAGATTGAAATTAATATACTTTCAGACCCAAGGTGCAACAATAACCATTAAATATAATTACGAATAAGCTAAACACTCTGCAACAATATATAGGTGCTTGGGTGGAAGAAAGGATCACTGCTGACCACAGCACTGTCGGATTGACCATCTGAGACGAGCTCTAGCTCAGTTCTGGACGGAACTGATGTATGGCCTTCACTAGCGTACATTTCGTATGTTGGTTGGGCATGCAGTTGTGCTCGTGTGATGAAGATAGACAGAGAGAAGATAGTGAGATAAGGTGGACACTTTATTTATCCCGAGGGAAATTTCTGAGTAATATGTGATCTGGAAGATATCTACATAGTAACATAGTAACATAGACAGGATATCTAGAGTTGTCCTTTGTTCCCAATAATAAAGGACTTGGTTTAGAAACCGTTTTTTTTATGTACCTGCTGTTTTATGTTCACTTTTAAATTCCCAACCCTAAGATAACTGGATTGACCTGGACAGAACCCTGGCCATAAGCTCATGCAATATGCCGACCATGAATGCTTTTGTGGCTACATGGAAGTGATCTGCAGCCAGATTTGTAAATTTTGTGAAATGCTTTCCCATATGAGTAGAGACTAAGAGAAATGGTGAGAGTTCAAGTCTACAACAAAGCTCATGAACGAAACTTGATTTGAACTGATCCATGGATAATTCCACCAAAGTCCTTTAGCTAATCAGTGAACGCTGAAATAAATAAGAATGGATTTTTATGTTATTTGTAAGATTTAAAGACAGTTTTCAAAGCCATTCATTTATTCTTTTTCTCGTTTTCCCGATTCTGACACAGTAAAAGTGAAATTTCAGAACGCCTCATGTCTCCCATTACTTTATACATGTTCCCCTAACTTCTAACCTGGAAGCCTATTTGAAACATAACGCACCTCGAAACAGGACTTTGATTCCCGACGGGATGTAAAGGGGAGTGCAAGGTTTTATTTTTAACGCTTCAGGAAACACTGGTGCCTCTGCTGAGCAGATCAATAAAATGCAAGCGTGTTTGTGTTGACGGGATATGAGACTCTCACCGAGGTCTGGATTGCTGAAAGCGAGTCCTCAAACACAACAGATCAGTCACACAGCTGAGATGAAATGCTAGGTGAGGTGTGGAGAGCTTAATAACCTCAGTCTTACACCTCACACTCCTCACATGATTTTCCAGCTGCGACTGTATAAAGAAAGAGTAATCCATCAAAATCAAATCAAGAAAAGCAGTTTCATAATGGATGGTCTTAACGCCCGCCTTGGTGATCACAAGTGAAACTTGGAGGTAGTGGAAATATGACAATCTTTTGTTGCTATTTTAATTAAAATAAAACAAATGTAAACAATCGTGGTTATCACTAACCAACTGTAACTGGTCTGTGAGTTAACCAGGAGAAAATCTACATAAGCAGCTGTGAATGAAAATAAATTATTACTGCATTTAAATTTTTTTAAATGAGCACAAGTGTTAGCCAGGGTGATGTTAATAAAATGAGGTATGTATACACATGTTTGATAATGATTATTATCTGATTTGTCGCAGCCGACTCTCGGTCACTTGATGGATCATCGATCCATGAAGTATTTCGGCAATGATAGTGGAGTAGT
>JAYDZG010000001.1:38230410-38244574 GCA_034509265.1 Microcambeva bendego
CCGTTCTGAGAAGTGCTACAGAGACGTGTCCGATCTCAAGGTGAGCAGAATGTGAACAAAAAATTCAAAAGAGAGTGTCAATCCAAAGGTGTGAATATGAGAGCTTGCAAAGTAAAAAGATTTAATTATAGACATTAATTCTTTGCAACAATGTGATAATTACTCTCTGTTACTGTATATCTTTACTTGTCTCTTAATTTTTTTTCCAGATCATTAACAAAACAATTACACAAATTGTAGATTAAAATATTATGTTATACACTGAAGGGAGCCACACTCATTTTACTCTTTTAGTGTGGGAGGTTTCATGGCTAAATTGGTTCAAACATAGTATCCTGAAGGTGGTGCCGTGTATCAGGATGACAATGCACCAATAAACATAGCAAGACTGGTGAAAGATTGGTTTGATGAACATGAAAGTGAAGTTGAACATCTCCCATGGCCTGCACAGGCACCAGATCTCAATATTATTGATTGATATATATATATATTTATATATACATATATACAGCACTCAGTATTTAGTTGGGGCTCCTTTGGACTGGATTACTGCAGCAAGCTGGCATGGAGTCGATTAGTCTGTGGCACTGCTCAGGTGTTATGAGAGCCCAGGTTGCTCTGATAGTGGTCTTCAGCTCTTCTGAATTGTTGGGGCTGGCTTCTGATGTTGTCTCTTGTTCAAGAGTGGCTTGCCGTGACAGTTGAAACCCATGTCTTGCATATGTCTGTGTGTGGTGGTTCTTGAAGCACTGACTCCAGCTGCAGTCCACTCTTTGTGAATCTCCACCACATTTTTGAATGGGTTTTGTTTCACAATCCCCTCCAGGGTGTGGTTATCCCTATTGCTTGTACACTTTTTTACCACATATTTTCCTTCCCTTCGCCTCTCTATTAATGTGCTTGGACACAGAGCTATGTGAACAACCAGCCTCTTTAGCAATGATCTTTAGTGTTTCTCCCTCCTTGTGCAAAAGTTTTTCATTAGTTTTCAGTTAAAAGAAATAATTATTTGAAATATATCAGTATGTGTGTAATGGATGAATATAATATACAAGTTTCACTTTTTGAATGGAATATTAATTAAATAATCATATATATAATAACACACACAATAATGACTTTTTACAAAAAAAAGTCTCAAACATTACAACTTTACACCATCCAAGACCAACAGACCATAAACCCTCCTTCTTCTGTTCCTTGTTGAGTAAGCCGAGGGCAACAGTGACAAAGAAAGACTTTCTTAAAATTACAGGATAAAATATTAAGAGGAACCAGTCACAGCAGGGACCTTCATCCTTTTTGTGGGCCCTAAAGGATGATTTCAATAAATTGCTTACCATACATAAGAATGAGAAAAAAAAAATTGGTGCAGTTTGTGATGACTTGCTCAGTTTCTTAAATGGACAGAATATTTTGTCCATTTAACTCACTCAGCAGAAAGCCTGGTAGCTCAATGGGTAGTACTGCCGGGATTGTCACAAATTACGTGTGGAAGTTACATGTTCTCACTTGGATGTCTTTGTACTGTCAGAGAAAACAGATACAGGGAGGTCAATTGGAGACACATTATTGTCCATGACTGTGTTTAACATTAAATACTTATGAACTGATGAATCTTTTGTAACCAAAGTGTGTAAAACACAATGTTAAAAAATAACAGCAATGAATTAGGTGATCCACCTTTAGGTGATTAGCCTTATAAGGCTGAAACAGGTTTCAGGAACTATGACCAGAATGAGAAATATTAATGAAAATTTAATAGATCTATGTTTTTTTGACACAGAGAGTACCACAAATAATTTTCTGACCAGTAACATACATTCTTTTTCAAATGTGTTCTTAATCCAATCTGAATAATCTAGTTTTGAATTGTAATTAAATGGTTTCAAACCCTGTGGATTTGGTTCCTCGATAATGAAGTTATCTGATTTACTGCTTAGGTGATCCACTGGAACTCTCCTAAGAAGCTTCGGGTGAAGAACAAGCATGTGGAGTTCTTCAGGAACCTTTATCTGACCTTCCTGGAGTATGACGGGAACCTACTGAGGAGGGAGCTGTTTGGCTGCCCCAGCGAGACCGACCACAACAGTGAGAATGTAAGTGTACAAAAATAACCCTCAACAGAGTGAGCACAAGTGCACAGAATGGGACAACATGGCCGATACAGTTGGGCACATGAAATAGGCTTTAACCCTCAGTTGCTTAACTTCTGTTCAGTCATAGCTGTAGAATAGAAAAGAAAAGAAAGCCTTTAATTGTCATTACACATATAGATGTACACTACAATGAAATCCTTCTCAGCTTGTTTGAAAGCCGTGGTCAGAGCATACAGCACCCCTGGTGCAGACAGGGTTAAGGGTCTTGTACAAGTTCCCAACAGGGGCCTGATAGCAAAGTCTGGATTTGAACCGCCAATCTTTGGTTGATACCCCAAAGCTCTACCAAATAGCCTACCACCGTCCCTGTGCTTTAGTATATATTCCGTTAGCACACCAGCACTGAGATTCTGAATGCCCAGTGGCAGGGTGGGAAAATGACTGATCTAATAAAGTGAACATTGTCTTCAAACTTTGCAAAGATCCTGATTCGCAAGATCTGGAATAATCCTGTGAAATATCATAATGCTTTATTATCCCTGGTGTTTCAGCTTCAGAAGACTCTGCTGGAGCTGGATGAGGACGACCCGTGTTACGAGTTCCGGCGTGAGCGCTTTACAGTGCACCGTACACACCTTTACTTTCTACACTATGAGTACGAGCCCAGCACTGACCAGACTGATGTTACACTTGTGGCACAGCTATCTATGGACAGGTACAGACAAAAATTCATTTTATCCACAAGAAAAGTAAATCAGCTTTAAAAAAAAACTAATAAAACACTTCCACCTGTATTAAAAAAACTTATATTTAAAATATATAAATTTATAGCATTTTTGCCACAATTATTTCATCGCCAAGAAACATTTTTTTTTTCCTATCACACCAGCTGAGATAGTCTCCTCGGCATGAAACTCTGCATTGCCACCTGTAAGCTGTTTGGCACTTTAGCCACTGTGCAATGTAGTGCCAATCCGATGGCAGGATAAATAGCAAAGGTTGTGTCAGGAAGGGCATCCGGTGTAAAAAAAAAAAGCCAAATCAATAATTCAAGATCTGCTGTGTTGACCCCTGGTGAACGGGAGCAGTGAAGCGATTCACATTGTATAAAACCAACCATTTAAAATGGATGAAATACAATACAATATCTGTAAGAGTTGGGATGAGAAGAGTTAGTATACAGTAAGCATACAGCAGGAAGACATATCATGATCACTAAGCTTCAGCAAATCATTTCAGGCTAAAAGATCCTGATTTAGATCTTAGCGATGGTGCCCTAGAATGTCAAAGTTTCGGTCTTAAAGTCTTTTGGCTCAACTGTGATTATGAGTGCATGTCAGAACCACTACAGATGTCAAGTGTGCAGAAAATAAGACCGTCGTCTTCTAAATCAGACCGGCTTTGTTTTAGAAGAACACACAATGCTTTATAAAGCACACACTTGGGTTTACATTTTGATGGAAATCCAGTGATGATCAAAGCTTTTCAAAGCTTTCATTACTGACTCAAAGCTAAACACAGATACACTGTAAATACAATGAATCAAAAGGCTCCCTTGATACAGCTGGTAGAGTGGCAGAGCGGCATAAGGAAGCCTCTGACTTGTGTGGAGTAGCCAACTGCATGTTTCGCTTGCACACTTTGAGTTCGTATGGGGCTCAGCCTTGTGCATGGAGAGTCACGCGATGAGGTCTTATCATCGTCTCTGACTTCAGGCGCCATCCACAGAAGTCATAAATGCATCAGTTATGAGGAATCCACTCTCAGACGAGCCGATCATTGTCCGTGTTTTCTCCAGCCTGCTGGTAGCAGAGCTGAGATTCAGCATGCAATGTAAAATTGGTCACAATTGACTGCATACTCTTATATATGTTATTATAATAATATTGGGCGGCATGGTGGCTTAGTGGGTAGCACTGTCACCTCACAGCAAGAAGGTCCTGGGTTCGATCCCCAGGTTGGGTGGTCCGGCTCCTTTCTGTGTGTAGTTTGCATGTTCTCCTCGTGTCTGTGTGGGTTTACTCCAGGTGCTCTGGTTTCCTCCCACAGTCCAAAAACATGCAGAAGGTTAATTGGAGAGACAAAAATGTCCACGACTGTGTTTAATATAAAACTTGTGTAAAGATGAACCTTGAGTAATGAATAACTGTGTGTGTGTGTTATTATAAGAATATTAAAAATAATTATCATCATATACTGGTCTCATTCAAACCTCCCCACCTCACACATGTAGTGAACCATTGAAAGGGAATTTAACTCTGTGAAGGTCATTGTTTTTCTATAAAAGGGTTCTTTAATAAAGTGGCTATATATCTTTACTGCTTTTTTTTGTTTTTCCAAAGAGTGCTAAACAAAATAAGTTTAGCCCTTGCTTTGTTACCTAGGAAACTTCTAGCAGCTTTAAAATGTGTTAGCTCTGTTGATGTTGGTGTAGTTTGAGCTCGGATAAATAAATGAAAATTCTCATAATTCACATTTTTGCTCTTTGTGTGCACTAGGCTGCAGATGCTGGAGGCCATCTGTAAACACTGGGAAGGGCCCATCAGTCTGGCTCTGTACCTGTCCGACGCAGAGGCGCAGCAGTTCCTGCGTTATGCTCAGGGCTCCGAGGTTCTCATGAGCAGGAGCAACGTGGGGTATCACATCGTCTACAAAGAGGGTCAGTTCTACCCCGTCAACCTGCTGCGTAACGTTGCTATGAGACAGGTCAACACGCCCTACATGTTCCTGTCCGACATCGACTTCCTTCCTATGTATGGACTCTACGAGTACCTCCGGTAAGATAGCTCCATAAACTAAAGTTGGTGTGCTAAATTCGGTGGTGTGGACACCAGCCTGATATTGGATCTAAAACAGTAAGCATGTGTGTGTTCTTTACAGGAAGTCTGTGGTACAGCTGGACATGGGACACACCAAAAAGGCTCTGGTTGTACCTGCTTTTGAGACACTTCGGTACCGTCTGTCTTTTCCCAAATCCAAGGCTGAGCTTCTGTCCCAGCTTGATATGGGCACTTTATTTACCTTCAGGTGAGAACACTTCAATTAATAGCATTATTATTAAGGTGCACTTATAATATGGGTGTGAGATGATTTAATAATAATAATTTTCTTTATAATAACCATGTGTAGGTATCATGTATGGACTAAAGGTCACGCTCCGACCAACTTTGCCAAGTGGAGAACAGCCACAACACCATACAGAGTGCAGTGGGAGGCGGACTTTGAGCCGTACGTGATCGTGAGGAGGGACAGTCCTGAGTACGACCGCAGGTTTGTGGGGTTCGGGTGGAACAAAGTGGCCCACATTATGGAACTAGATGCTCAGGTAATTCATGGTCTTTTCCTTCTATACAAATCTTTATAGACATATATAGATATTGAAGAAACATTCACAAACTTATACAACTTAATCTAGAACGGGGGTGGATATGGTGTTGGGAGGTGTACATGACAGTGTGCTCTTACTGCTAATGTTGCGAAGCAATCCAAGACAAGAACTCACGGTGACTCAGTGGGTGGCACAGACGCCTCACAGAAGCAGGTCCTGGGTTCAATCCCAGGGTGGGCTTGTCCAGGTGCTATCTGTGTGGAGTTTGCATGTTCTCCCAGTGTCTAATCAATCCGACTGAATGTTTTGGACTGTGGGAGGAAACCAGAGCTCATGAAGGAAATCCAAGTAGAGACACTTAATTGTGATGTAGGTATGTAGACCCTAGGATGCACAAACGAGTGCATTGCAGTGCCGGTCCCAAGCCAAGATAAATATGGATGGTTGAGTCAGGAAGGGCATCTGACATAAAGATTATCCGGTAGAGTAACCTCATATTTTATCTTGTACATACTTTTGTTTAAATGTTCTCTTATTGTAATGGCCTTGTACAAGAACATGTGTGGCTTAATGAAGTGAAGCAAAATGATTTATATAAATCATTAAAAATGTACAATAAATAATGAGTGTGCTTTATAAAAGTCTTTGCTGTTTTTAATATATTTCTTTTCTAATGGCTTCTACAGATTTTTTTATTAATTGTAGTAATGGAAAATGGAGCTGTAGTGAAGCTTTGCATTGATTTCCAGAATCCATGTGTCTTTTTATTTTGATTAATTAAGTAAATGACAAAATTAAATTGTGGTCCATCAGAGCACACAGACTTTTGTTTGTTCACTATGTCTTGTCCACCACTGCTTCTTGATTTGCTCTCACAGTCATTGTAATCACTTGAAAAGAACATGCAAATAACTGCCTGATTTTGGGATGGAACCCAGGACCTTGTATATTGTGAGGTGACACTGCTACCCATTTAGGGACAGTGTCACCCCCTTAGCCGTTATTTAATAATAATTTAAAAAAAAAGCATTATGCTTTTAAATCCGGGAAAGATTTGTTTTGCCTGTGTGGATTTAATATTTACAGATGCCATCAGAAATATTAACCAATAAAAAAGCAGATTAATGTTTATGTACAGAATTATTCAACCGCAAGCTTCAGTACTTGATGAAAGATAATTTTACCTTGAAAACCTCTAATAATTGATTTCAGCAATACGCTTCAGTGACAGCTCTATTGTTAAGTCTTTACCCATTCTGCTCATACAAAAGGGCCCAGATCATTTGGGTTTAATAGCTTTTATGCTACGTCTGCTTTCTTTAAATCAGAATCAGACTTTATTGGCCAGAAACGTCACACATACAAGGAATTTGCCTTTGGTTGTACAGATGCTCTCAGCACACACAAAATACACATAATACGTTAAAATGGTGCAGTGTTATGTGCAATATAAAAAAGAATGATTACAAAAAGTAGAAAATATAGAATTAAGAAATTACAAAAATGTTAAAGTCTAGTGTTTGTTTTGTTGAGTCCTTAAATAAGTTGAAAAAGTCATTTTAGGGTGCACAAGTGTCCCATGGATTACCAGTTCTAGCAGTGTTCAATTGTTCATGAGTGAAATGGATTGTGGGAAAAAGCTTTGCTATAGCATAGTTGTTCGGGTCCTTATGTGTCTGAGATCTGTATTTTCAAATCTCAAATCTTAGATTCCTTTTAATCAGATGTTAGCATGAGATCAGAGAGTCTTTATTGTCATTTCAGATACATACATGTACATAATGAAATGAAACAACGTTCCTCCGGGACCACGGAGGAACATTAGAACAAAACAATTCAGTACAAAGTTCAGATACACAACAGTACAATAAATACAAAAGGCCTATAATAAATACAAAGATACATTTGTAATATAAACGTTTCTAAACAAGTAATTAAGAGACGAGACTAGAGATGAGTGTTGGTCAGTAAATGGTACAGGAGGTAGATATACTGTATATACTGATATACAGTTAACAGCGTATAGTTTTTTTTAGCAGCAGAGATAAAAACAGATTAAGGTGCAAAAATGCAACAACTTGTGCAGGCTGCTATAAATGTGCGAAGATTCAGGTAATACGTTCACAGTGGTACAGCAGCTGATATATAAACAGATTAAGATGCCAAATGAGTCTATCATGTGTTTGTCTGAGTCTATAATGTTTGTGTGTTGGAGTCCCTCGAGCTGTAAGAAAATACAAAATAGTTGCTGTGATTAACTGTTCCAGTGACGTCCTGATTTTACTATTTTCATTCTTAGTCTGAGAACATGTTGTGTGTCCAGAATGTTTGAATGTTACAAATAAAAAATAATGAAGGACATAGTTTGAAGCCAATAAATGATCTGATATGTTTGAATACACATTTCTTCTCATTGTATATCCAGAATCAGGAAAACACACACAGTTTGTGTTAGTTCTAGATATGCAGAAGTTTGATTGAGTACTCTACATTTCCCTGAGCAACTATATTTAATACAGTATTTATTTTATTGTGTCTTTGCAGGAATACGAGTTTGTGGTTCTGCCTAACGCCTACATGATCCACATGCCTCACGCACCGAGCTTCGACATCACCAAGTTTCGCTCAAACGAGCAGTACCGGGCCTGCCTCAAGACTCTTAAAGAGGAGTTTCAGCAGAACATGTCCCGACGCTATGGATTTGCTGCCCTCAAATACATGACAGCGGAGAATAACAGCTAGCACATCTGCCAGGCTGATGAACAGAACAAAAAAAATGATGCAGAAATGCACACAAGTAATAAACTATTAAAAATGTAGAGCGGCTGGTACGCTCAAGGACTCCAGAGGGACCAGTGAGTTCATTTTATGACCCTCGACCTCTAGCCGGATTGCAGATTGACTTTAAATTGCAGATTGAGCCTTTGAAATGTATACTTGATTTAGGTTTCATGGACTTTTTATGAATTACTGATGGCAACGTATCCAAACACTTCTTTCTTTTCAAGAGCTTTTAGGAAGTCATGATTTAGCTTATTTGGTCATACATAAATGATTACATTGATTTTAGAATCTTTAAGTTACATAAATTAATTTTAAACATCTATTAAACTGCTACTGAATAATACATGGTAGGCAGAAACGAGTAGTTTGCAAGATAGTCACATACGTCTTATTAAATAAATACCAATAGAATAATCTAATTTATTAAATAAATACCAATAGAATAATGACACAACTAAATAAATAGTGATACACCGTTGAGTCACATTATTAATATCCAGAGTAACCACTGTGTGCAGCTTGCACAGCAGCTAAACAGGCGAGCGAGAGAATTAATAGACAAAATATGACCATAAAGTTTTGAGAATTAAAGGGCCAGGGCAGTACTTAGAAGTCTTGGCCATACTCTTCCAACAAGCATTGGACATTTCTAGCCATGTGACTTGTCACATTGTCTTGCTGGAAGAGTCCAACCAAGAGCCCTAGGGAAGATGATCAGCAGCTCACAAAACATGACTTCCTTCACGAGCAACGTGCTGCAGCCATCAAAAGTTGGATGTTGTGATAATAATGTGACTCGACAGTGAATATAAACATCATGTCCAAATATTTATGGTCACTCGTTCAGGTCTCCAGGGGTTGCAGACACAGCCAATGTTAAAAAAACAACAATCAATCAATAAAGCAATGAAGAGGTCTGCACAAAGCCCAGGTCTCATCAGCATTAAATAATTTTGAGGTGAATTTGATTCAGTTGTGAGCCAGACTTTCTAGTGCAAGATTACTGCCTGACCTCACAAATGCTCTTTTAACTGAAATGGTTAAACCATCCAAAACCTTGAGGAACATCTTCCCAGAATTGCATTTGATGATGATGATAATAATAATAATAATAATACATAAATAAAAATAATATGATGGTTCTTTTAAAATATCCACACTTAATGAGGATTTCAAAAATAAATCATAAGGTTGCCGGCTCAAACCCTACCATTGCAAGTTTATTCCCTGAGCAAGGCCCTTCACCCCAATGGCTTGAATTGTATTGCATTACAATTGTAAATTGCATTGGATTAAGCATCTAAATCTAAATGCTGCAAATGGAAATGGAAATAAACTGTGTAGCATTCCAGAATTAAATGTCAATGTCACAGCCCCTGTGTCCAAGATGTTTCTAAAATGTGGTTATAAATTGCACTAGAATCAAATAAAGACTAATTGCAGGACTCCAGATGAGTTTAATTTACAGCTAATAAAAAAGAAACATTTAAAAATAATTTTTATAAACACTTTTGTCCAAAATTCTTACTTTATCTCCAGACTCTTGTTGTATTTAAGAAAAAAGATTCACATTTGGTTGTTCACACTTTTACCACTTTTGCACTGTTTTTACTTGTACTCTTCAGAGGTGTTAGGACACGAGGACGATAACTCCAGAATGCTTAATAATGGTGTTTAATCATTGCTCTGATACTCGTACATGAATGAATAACAAAATAATGTTGGTTAATTTTTGGTGGTGCAGTTTGTTCAAAAGTTCCTGATCACTCATTTGACACTGTACATAAGTGCTGTGTACTTTGATGAAAACATCACATGATGGCAATATTGAAGAACTGCAAGCGGTTCATCTGAGCCATGAAATCCCAGTACAATGTTGTTAAATGAATAAGTTTATTTTGATAATAAAATAAATGTGATAAGCTGTCTTTTATTTGTCTAAAAAGTGTATTTTATCTTCAGCAATCTTCTCCTTCTGTAATTCAGTAATGTAGTGTTGCTCCAGGTACTTGGGTACAGGACCTCAGTTTAAATCTTTCCTCCTTGGTGAAGAGTTTGGTTTGTTTTCTCCAGGTCTGCATAGATCTGTCAGGATCACATATTCATTGATTATTTATAAGCTACAGCTACTTTGCAAGTCTTGTGAAAATACTGTAACCTAGGTCTTGTTTTTTAAACTATGTCACTCCCTGCACCCAGGTTTTCAATTTAAATAGACCTCTATTGACCAGAAAATTGTAGGGCTGTTCTTACAAGTTCCCAGAAAAGTTCTCACTGAGTGTAGTTTCCTAGCCAAAACATGCCAATAAGATGGATTCTATCAGTTGTTCCTAGTTATGAGGAAATTGTGTTGAATATTTATTATTTCTGGATAAACACATTAATTTTATTTGAATTTCAATGATCCAGAAGACCTGTTATGAAATTGTTCACAGATAAACATGAGAGTAGCAGTTGATGCTGTTGATGCTTATTGAGTATTTGAGAAATGAATGAAAGGCTCAGATACATTTTATTTCTGCTTGTTTCAGAAAGATGATCCCAAACCACGTTGTGCATGTTACAGATCATGTACTGAACATGTGTGGTTATTATAAAGTGCAAAATATACAACACTGGACACTCAGATGCTGAGAAACAGGAAAGAAAAACTCACAACAAGCATATAGAATCTGTAAAATTAAGAACAAGCAAATACAAAAACCGTTTAGCTGAGTACTTGAAATATACAAAAAAAAGAACTTTTACATCTATTATATCTTTAATTGAATTCAGGTTTAAAGGGATTTGCAAATCATTGAGTGTTTTCTACTTTTTCATTTAAAACATAAATGTTTTTACAAGTCCAGCATTTTTAAATGATACAGTTCATAAGTGGTACCTGTTACTTCTTGTGTGGCTGGAAAATGTGTGACAGAAACATGGGTCCTGAGTTTCTATCAACAGCCCCAGTATGTCTTTAGTTGGTGTGAACTTAGAAATTAAATAAGTAATGAAATCAATTACATGCAGCACAGTTATACATTGATGTTCTTTACTGAAGGCTCTGGATGATTAAGGAAACTTGAAATATTATATAACCATCATTTTGGGTTGTATTTGATGCATGAAATCAGAAACGAATGATAGGTCTGACAAATGTTCACATTTATGTGAAATACAATAACACCATGATGAGTTTTCCAAGGAAATCAATATGATGTCTGGATCTTCATTATCAGCTTTTAACAGCTGGATGAAACAAATAGAGAGTAGTCTCGATTTTGACCTTGTGTTTCTAAACATAAAACGACATAAGTTAATTACCAGAGTGAACTCTTATTTTGTTGTTCACCAGAAAGTTTGTTATATTAGGACTTGGGGATGTAACTCAACCAGTGAAGAACCCGAAGAGGATCATCAATCTAAAGATAATTATCTCCAGTGCTGAGGCCAACTCACAGATTTCACAGATATGTAAAATGTTGAATTGCTAAACACAAGCCTTAAATGATGAATTTCACCACAAATTGCATATAACATATAGTATAATACAGAAACCTAGAAATAGAGATAAAGAGCTATAGAAAGTGCAGAAAGGTGGGATATTGTGTAATGCAGCAAAAAGTGATTTGGTAGCTCTCTTTCTTTACCTGACTGTGAATGTAGAAAGAAAATATTTTGTGTTTTCACTGATTACATATCCTAAGACTTTCTTTCTAGTAAGATAAAGCTGTTATTAAGAGCTGTTTTTTTTTGTTGAAATTGTGAGTGGACATTCATTTTGGTCTCTTTAGTATTACTATGATACATAGTTAATAGTTGTAGACTTTTATTTCTTAACTGCTGGTACACTGTAAAATCTGCAGCAGTGTCCTTTATTAAAGCTGGCATGACTATGCAAGGTCTATTCATGTCCAATATCAGCACTGTGTAAAGTATTTAAGTCAGAAAGGCTAAAAAGCAGAGGGGATTTAAGACTAATTCATCTCATACTGAGCAGTCGACTTTCCACAGTGACAAGATGAGCAGAAGCTGTGAAGACTTTTACAAAGTGGATTTATAAATCTTGGTTGGAGAAAATGTTGGAGTGTACCGCTTCACATGTCACAGTGCTTGACTTAAATGTTCAAATGAGCACCCAAAGCTTTTCACACAGACTTACTTTGACCCTGAATGTGTAAAATAGCAAAAATTGGGATGTGAATTAGGACCACCTGCTAGGCAACAGTGGTAGACAAGGCTGATCTTTGGCCTATCAACTTAACTGTTGAGAGTTTTAATCCTGGCTCTGCCATTCTGCCACTGTTGAGCACTTGAGCAAGACACTTAGCCCTCACTGCTCTGGGAGTTCTGCACAACAGCTCTCTGACCCCAGCTTCTAAACAAGCTGGTACATGTGAAAATAATTCCACTGTACTATACACCTGTGTATGTGTAAATTCTGGACAAGTATATTTGTTTTTGGTCACACATTAGTTAACACAACACCATAACTGAATATATACACCACACAAAAGGCTCATATCTAAGTTATTAGAGGCAGCTGTGGCCTGGTGGTTAGAGAACCGGGCTTGAGATAAGAAGGTGACTGAAGTGCCCTTGAGCAAGGCACCTAACCTCTAACTGATCCCCGGGTGTGTGTGCTCACTGCCCCCTAGTGTTCACTAGTGTTCACTAGTGTGTATGTGTGCGTTTAACTGCATGGATCAGGTTAAAATGCAGAGGATGAATTTCACTGCACAGTGATGAAAAGAGTTTTCTAAATCTAAAGACAAAATTTGATAAATAAACCTTGTTTTATCTTTTGTTATTATTACATTTTTGTAAATCTCTGTTCTCTCTTGTCACGTTAGCCCTATCTGTTGCACCCGGCGATAAACTTCACTGTTAGCTTTTAGTTTTGTTAAGTTGATGACAGCAGAATGATTGATGGGCAGCACTTTACAGATGTCATGTTCACTGGCAGAAGTGCCCTATACCGTCATGGGGCAGCTCTGTAGGTCTGAACCAAAAAGTACAAACTCTGCTGGCCTCTCTGGTGATCGAGTTGATGTTGGTGTCCCACTTAAGAACCCTGGGGATTGTGGTTTCCGGGAAATTGAAAGACCCCACAGCCTATACTGTTTTAAGTGACTTAACTTTTTTTTTGCAGAGAAGCTGTGAGCAGACCTGTCACTGTCCTGAGTGAGGCCACTGACTGTGGTGTCTGCAGACTTCAGAATTTTGACATATGGGTTTGTGGGAGAGCAGTCATTAGTGTATAGTGAATAGAACAATGGGAAGAGCACAAATCCCTGGTGGACACTGTAGACTATGATGGTGGTCGACGAGAATTCTCTCAGCCGCACCTGCTGCTCCCGGCCTGGGAGGAGATTTTTAATCTCATGTGGCATGTGGTGGTGAGCTAGCTATGTTTGGAAAGTCTGCTTATACCAGATGGGATCTTTGTTCTTTATTTCACATATTCTTCCATTTGTCACTTAGCTCTATGAATAGAAAATGTTCCTGTCCAAATAGTATGGCACATTTTAAATATTTGCACAGCTCTGTTCTATAATTGAACAAATATTAATAATGTAATTTACACCTGGCTATAAGTGCATTCATTTACGACCAAAAGAATTTGGACATTGGACAATCAGCTTGTTCTTACTTTCTTTCACTTTCATAACCACTTATCCGATCAGGTTGCTGGGGGTTCTGGAGCTAATCTCAGTTTTTTAATATGCACAAGGCACACACTAACACCCAGGACATGGCACCGTTCCAGGGCAGAGACACATACACACACACACACACACACACACACACACACACACACACACACACACACACACACACCATAATTGATGTTCTAAATAAATGGAAAGGTAGTCAGTGTGGTTGATGAAATGGCTTTTTAGCAGGCCACTGAAGTTCATTACAGGCCAAACCCATTCAAATATGAGTTATTTGGTGTCGCCGGTAGTTG
>JAYDZG010000001.1:38301289-38332719 GCA_034509265.1 Microcambeva bendego
CATGATTTTGTGACACCCCCCCCCCCCCCCCACTCTGTCACATAAAAATATGTCAGGTGGGATCTCATGACAGTAACGTTGGAAGCCATCATGATCAAGGTTAATTTTTTTCTCCCCAGATAATTAAACTTTCTTCAACCTTTCAGTGTTCCATGTTTGGCTCCCTTGCAAAGTCCAATTTTGTGTTTGGAAGGAGACGTGGCCTTTGAAGATGTTTTTTGGTTTCTGAAGCCCTTCCCTTGCAGATGCCGTCTGATTCAGCTGAGTTATTGAGCTGCAGTCAGCACCAGTAATGGCCTCAATGATTGTCTTGACGGACCACCAATCGGCTCCTGCGACTAGGCACAGGTGCATCTTTTTGGGTCTACCACTTTTTTGTTCCATAAAGGACTGTCTTGCTGCATCCAGCTTCAGCAGTGAGGCTTTGCTTATGCAGCTCAACAATCCGTCCACATTCAGTGAGCTCTTTTGCTTTTGCCATCAGGTCTCGAAAGTGTGCATATGTTAATTCAAATTCTTGTGCAGATTTTGGCTTTTAAAGGCTGTGGTCCTAAACTTTTGATCAAATGAGCATGTTTGAGTGTAAATGCAATAATTGTCAATAAATTGGCTGCTCAAACATTTTTTTGTCTCTTGCGCCCATTTATTCTTTTGCATTGTGAAGTTCTATTTAGAACCTTCTTAAGATCCAATAGTGCACAATGCAAATTGTTGCATTGTTTTAACTGATCTTAAGATTTTGATAAGGAGTGTATATACAAATAATAACTATTATATTATTTTAAAAGAATACTAAAGACTCCAGAGACTGTAATATATTCCTTTAAACACTCTGTAATCCTTTTCAGTGATGGGTGGGCTGACAAAATGTGTAGCATTATACACATTTTTTACAGTGAACATAGTCACAAAGTAAATTTTTAAACAAGGTCACAATAAACATTAATGAGTAAGCCAAGGCCATAAATGGCAAGAATTGATCCTTAAATATTAAAAAGAAAAACCTTGAATGGAACCAGAACCCTGAAAACTTTGAATAGAACGAGTTAATGGTCCTTCAGTCCAGACTGTGGTTGAATAAAGTTTAATGCTGAGTTTATGGGCAGCAGAATTTCAGTGACAGAAGCTAAATAATTTAAAATCAAAGGCCAAGTGTGTAGAGTATAACATGAGATTCAGGCATGCTAATTTTTACACCATTAACTAATAAGCAGAAGCAGAAGGAACTAGCCATAAAGGCTCTCGGTACATCAGCGTTCTCCTTAGAATGAAGGCAGAATGAAGCATATCTTTATGACCGAGAATACTCAAGCTCTGCACCTTCGTCATAAAGGCCGAACTGAACCAGAGTCAGATAAACCAATAAATCCCATGATTATTACCAAGAGATTATTCCAATGAAATAGCTTCATGTATGAGAACATACTTTTCCCTACTGTGACCTTTTAAATAATGGAATTAAAAGTAATTGCTGGACAAACTAAATATGAGAAAAGTTCATTTGAACACTGTGGAGCCACTTCATAAGTTAAAAAGTTGTTTATAGTCATTGCGGCATCTTATCACCTGTCAGTTTCGAGACTCTATAATTACAGTCAATTTAAATCCTCTAACTGAATTAATAATCCACAATCGATGAAAGATTAACTACCCTAATTAAGTGTTTGTCACAGCTGCAACTTACTGGTTAAGGTAGGATAGCAGAAATCAGATGTTGCTTTTATCGCTGCAACAATACCCTGCGTCCACCTGGGGGTGTTACTTTGGAATTGAAATCAGGGTGATAATTAGTGCTGAAGAGATTTTTAATTATTTATTCTCTCTTTGTAACCCAGTAATTAATGACCCATGGATCCATACTGATCCAGCCCGGTGGCTGAGGACAGCTGGCTTAGACTGTATACGGTCACAAATAAAAATAAAAGCATTTGCTAAATGCTAACAATGTAAATGCAGTACTGTACTATAGTACTATTGAATTAAACGCCATGATTGCTGGATATGTCTTTGTTCTAGAATCTTGAGACAGCAGGAGATTTTTTTTAAATAAAAAAGAAATTTTCATTCATTTCAAGTATTTAGATATACAGTATATTTAGGTACATATTTCCAATAACATACCATGGTTCTGTTACAGCGGTGTTGCTCTACGGTCCCTGTGGACTAAAAGGGTTTTTGACCGGGTACTAGAACTTCATTTCAATCTTACAAAAACAGTACTGGGTTCGATCCCTAGGTAGGGTCCTTTCTGTGTGGAGTTTGCATGTTCTCCCCATGTCTATGTGGGTTTACTCAGGGTACTCCGGTTTCCTCCCACAGTCCAAAAACATGCAGTCAATTGAATTGGAGACTTTGTACTGATGAAACTTGTGTAATGAATAACTACCATGTGTCTGTCATGAATGTAACCAAGAATTTGAAACATGCTGTTAAAATCCTGATAAATAAACAACCTTGCCAGCATGTACTGAATATTTGTGTGAATAAGTGTGTATGTGATCCCTGTAATGGACTGGCTTTTACAAATACCTTTATTTTTATTGTACGAGTAAATGTTTTAGTGTGCTCTAATTCGGAAATTAACTTTTGAAGGCTATTTTTTTTATTCTTTCTTATTTTTGAGGAAACACTATAAAATATCTGAAAGTACTCAATGAAGTTAAGTAATTAACCTTCATTACGATTACCTGGGACTGTGTAAAATGAATAAAATCTGCTCAATGTCTTTGTTAAAACACCGTCACAGCATAATATTGACACACAAGTTTTATTGTTTAAAATATTCTGGTGGTTCAGCAGCTCCATCCAATTTAATTTTAAACATTCTATTGGATGGACATTCATTTTCTCTGACGTTCAAGGAGATGGACCTCATAAACTCATACGCATTACACTTTCTTGCCAAACACTGTGATGGCTGCCTAGTTGTCTGGCTGACATCTTTCTGCTTTTAGCTCTAGCTGCAATCAAACTGCCCAGTCCCACTTTTCATACGAACTGCACTCTGTTGATACGTTTTCCAAATCCATCAATTACTCTGTCAAACCACACAATCCCTGATGGCTCGAGAGAAGAGATATTACTTATTGTTTACAATAAGCTGTAATGGTGCTAAGAAAAGGCGCTGCTTGCTTTGCCTTTTTCATTTTTAAGATTTACATGCATTTACAATGGATGTAAATGTTAGTCCCATGTCTTGAAACCTAATGCATGCAGCTACGATTTTCCATGTTATAAATAAGTAACAAAATTAAAAAATAAATTAAATAAAATCATGATCTGTGGTTCAGGTGGTATGAAAAGTTTTGTTATTTCATATGTTGGTTGATTATAGCTGTTGATGAAAGGCTAGAAGATAACAATAAGGAATTGCTAAATGCTTAGGTCTGTTATGAGACACTCGTTTTATGTAACTCTAAGTCTTTACAATAACCTATGAATGGCAAATACAGAGTCTGTATTTTAAGTAGCAATAAAGAGGTAAAATCAAGATGCGGATAGGCTCAATGACACTTTGTCTTATAAGAGCCCATTTTAATGTGTCATGATCATTAGGTGTGAAGGAAAGAGAGCAATGGAAGTGGATAATTATCTCCTCTTTACATCACATAACAGTAATGCATTACGTCTACAGAATCCAACAATTTTCCTCTTTAGGGTCCTTGTATAATGCAGAACTGTGTCAGAACAATCAAATTAGCTTCCAACCCTGTTCTGCCCCTGCTCTAGTTTTACAGATCATAGAAATTTACACTTCCATGTCCTCTGCTAATGCTAGTTAGCAGCTAAAGCTTAGCTCTTAAGTTTATAGTTTTGCCAGCCTGGAACATATATCACATGTAACAGTTAAATTATGTTACTGGGTGCCACAAACTCACCTGAGCTCCAGTTTCCTTCTTGGTCTGAAAAAGGGCCCAAACTTCCTTATTGGTTGTCCTTAAATAGTGCCTGAGCAAACTGAGACATGCTCAGTAGGCCCATTTTGGAACATTTTGGAGTTCTTGGGATTCACAAGGTTTAATAACTTGGTTCCTTTTTGTTTGACCATGTTTATTTTGTGGTGTTGGGGTTGAGACTTCAATTGAGTCACATATTTATTGTGAACCATTTTGATGGTTTTCTGTATTTATTTCTTTTATGGTGAGTTAACCCAGTAGCGTATTTACCTGCAGAGGAAAATAATGGTTTTGGCTGTGTTGGGTAGACCACTATACGTACAGCGCTGAGGTTAATTACTTTGACAGATACAAAATTTGAACATTTTGTTTAAGGTACGCTTATATTGAGTGGATGGTAAATGTTTTTGTTTAACACATAAAGCTTTGTATAAACATGTATGCACATACATTGTATATCCAGTGCCTTTTTATCCATAGTATCACTTGCATTTAAATACCATCCAAGTAATTGTAGGTTAGGGGCCCTACAACCAAAACTTGGTGGGGATGCTTGAACCCATTCAATACCTTAACCACTGAGCCATCACTTCCTTACAAATTCCATAAGGCTGCATTGCAATATTTGTCAGGGTACATTCACATGAGAAGCGGTTTGGGGCAAACTGCTGCTTTGCTGAGTAGTGCAGTAAATTAAGAGAAGTTTCCACAACATGAATATGCATTTGTGTTTATCAAACCATGACATCCTCATATATACAAATGTTGTGAATTGTGTGGTGGTTTCCCTTTTAAACTTGTGTTATGGCTTGAGAAATGATGAGAATCAACCATCGACCTTCTGAGCTATCTCTGTCTAACACAATTTCACAACAGCCATGTTACATGTATGAGATATATGATATGCTGCAACTAATCACTAACTATTCACTAAATGAACTAATCACTCTCTCTATTGTATCCTAGTATTTTAAATCTCAGTCGTGGCCTCATTTCTGTCACCCATCTATTTAACTTTGCTAACACAATACAACACCATTTTCTTGCATGCTCATTTTCTAGCAGGCCACAACATTTTAGTGGACCTCAGACAGAGGTTAGATTGGGTATTTTTCCCAATTTCCAATTATCTTGTGCTTTCTCAAGCCCTGCAGCATGCACGACACCCATGCGGGGAAAACGATCCATTATAAACGGCATTTAGAAAACGGGTTATTACTTTTTTACAGCACTATACACCCCACATGAGGTAGATAAATATTTTACAGGATCACATTAGCAATTTGCAAGGCTTTTGAAAATAACAAATAACATTTTAGAACGATCCTTGGAGCTATAGTCACTTTCAAATGGTTGCTTGTCCATTTATCATGTGTGCAGATTTTTATATCAGAATTTTATTAATAATGGATTAGTTTTGTATACTCATACATGGTATGTATTTTGGATGTTTAGTATAAATTGTGTGTGTGAGTTGCATGTTGGCTTAGAAGGTAGCATTGTTGTCTCACAGCAAGAAGGTCCTGGGTTCAACTCCCAGACAGGGTGGTCCGGGGTGGTCAAGCGATTGAGGGTTAAGGGCATTTCTCAAGGGCACAGCATTAGTAACTTGGCAGACATGGTGGGAATTGAACCAGCAACCTTCTACAAACTAGTACTGTTGAGGTAATGTCTGTGATTTAGATATTTTGGAACATTTAGGCTTTATATCAAGCAGCTTTTAGCATAAATTCCATCAACTAGACAAGAGATGACCCTGAAGAACCACTTCCCTGCAAACCTCATTTAAAACAAATGATTTACCTTCACAGACCTCAGAGGTAGATGAATGTGATTTTGAAGCTTTGATCCATGGTTGCTTTTACCGAGATACTGAGACTTTTCATTTGGATACTGAGACAAAGCCAGGAGTGCCAAATAGATTTGGCAGGAAGTGTGCATTGATGTAGTCATTAATCATGGCCAGTGTTGATCCGTTTACAGCATATTGCTTCTGGCCACGTCCATCTTCTCAAGTAATTGGAAGAGCCTATTAATCATTCTTGTTCTGATATAAGAGCTACAAATTCCCTGATTTTCTGAGAGCTACGTTCTGTCAGGCTAACAGCGGCATTGATTTTGTATGCTGGGTTTGTATAACAGTGTTCTCATGCATCATGTCTGTTCCTGGGAAAGTGGTAGATGCTTAAAGTACCAGTCAGACACTTCTTTCTAACAAATTAAATAATCATCTGTTCTTCGTTTACTTAGCGTGTATGAGGGAAGGGAGGTCAGATGGGGGTCAGACATGGTTTTTTGCTTCTTTATCAAGAGCATTGACTGTTTGGTTGAGGCGATGCTGGATGAATACAATACTTTTTACTCAATACTTATTTGGGAGTTCTGTAGGAGTTACAGTTTGCCAGTTAAAAAGAAGCAGTAGTTTCACACATGTCAGATGTTAGGCTGGGGGTCAAACTAAGTCAAAAAAGTAAAAAACACTAATCAAATTAACAGAAGAACAGGAACAAACACGCTTTACTTTGATTTAATGTTGCTATTTCATGTCAATATGCCATCATTGCTTTGTGATGCTTGGCTGTACAGCTGTGTCATCCTCCTCCATTCCCCTCTGTGCTCCTGACTATGCAATCCACACTGCGATCTTGTCAATCATGCTTTCCTTGGTCCTACACAAGTCCTGTCATATCCCTGTCTTAAATTTTGTCATGTGGCTGCTTTATGACATATCCAAAGTAATATTTTCTTTTTGGGCCATCTTGTAATTTTGCTCCGTGGTCATCATGTTCCACCAATTTGTTGCATTTGTTCTCAAAATCGGAATACCTTTTAAATAAGAGGATTATTCCAAAAGTTTACACACTTTCCTTTGTGATGCCCTTTTACAAGCTTAATGAAACCAGAAAAAGGTTATTGGCTGAGGGTGTAGCTACAGCTGATTTATCATCAACATCACATGAAAATGTTTTTCTCCTTAAAGCTTCTTTGAGCATCAAAAAAGGTGGAAATCAGATGGTGCTAAATCCGACCTATAAGCTCTCTCAGACACTAAATATCTCAACACGACAGATTGACCAGCTAAGGAAGTTTATTCAGTGCAAACCCAAGATCACATTAAGAAAACACCAGAAACTTATTAGGAGATGGGCCATAGATTACAACTTTAGAGCTTTCCACATCCACGTGAGCCAGGAACCACTGCAAATGTAAAATGTCACAACCTTGATAAATGACTTTTGAAGTGGGTCTATTTTTACACATGCTATGGTCCACACGCAAGATCACTAAAAGATAACAGCATCTCTTGTATTAACAACAGACCAGAGATCAGTACACTAGAACGTCCTGAGGATAAAAGTGCTTTGACACTAAAATGCATACAACGCCCTTGTGACATGACCAGGTGTAAGAGGATCTTTTGCACCTTCAGCGACTGAAGTGGACTCACTTTTTTATCATCCATCTTACACTTTATGTCTCTTAGAGTTTCCTCAACCCAGCAGTTAAAACAGGAGTCACTTATGGCAAGAAGTGCACTCAGGAGCTGATTGATCTGTTATCTTACTCCAGCTTTCATTAACATTGTAAAGCAGAGTGCAGCACTTTGACACATCCTGTTCCCAGAGTGTATTGAAAAGAATTGCTGGTACAAATGCATTATTGTAATGCATTACTAAGATTAGATTGACACACTTTTCCAAAGTGCAATTACTTGAATAAAGTGATAGATTAACAACAACAAATGTCTAAGCAAGGCTGTGAAAAGGACTGCAGGACTGATTACCCTAGCTGCCGACGAGTATTGAATTTAATTCTCTTTGGAATTTATTTTCGCTGCGCACAAAGTCGGGACACGCTGTTGGGAATAACCCATTGGTCTCTTATTTTAATGTATAATATTTAAGCAATGTAACCTTTTGAAAACCAGGTTTAAGGCACCGAATATACACAACTGACCATGTCTGAGGGCGAGGACAGCCATGCAGATACAGGATGAACATTTCCACACAGAAAGGTCCCAGAGTGCTCCACTTGGGAATCAAACCCAGGATGTTTTTGTCTTAAAAGAAGCTTTGATGTTATATTGGCTGAACAGACCTTAAATACAGACCTTAAATTGTAAGTCATGGTGTTAGGTTTTTTTCAGCAAAGCTTTCAGTTTATCCACAAGTGTGTTTCCTGATACGCTGTGTGTTCTGTTCTGCCTGTCACATCCAATAACGTCTAAACAATTACCCTTGGGGAAATCACAAAAGGACAAAGTGTGAAGTCTGACTGTCTTCATTGTGTGTACAGTGAATCTGTTACCTCACTACCTTCTGTTATAACAATTCCCCAAAGTATGTGAATGCCTAAACCGGAACTTGCTGGACACCCCATTCCAAAGCCTCTATGGCTACAGCATTTTAGCTTCCACATCTTGAAGTTTGTGCCAATCAATCAGAAAAGCCTTTGTGAGGTCAGGCACTTATTTAGAACGTTCGATAATTAATTTGGTTTTAGCCTGGGTTTGTTCAGGTTATCATACAGAACACCTCAAAACTCCTCATAAGGTCTGAAACTCTTAGTACTCAATCATTTCCACAGGCAACTGAGAGTAGCGCTTCATTTAATTGAAAAGTGGAGGAACTGTGTGTTCTCTTAGAACACCTACACCAAGAAAAAAACTCAGTAAAGACATTGACAGATGAATTCATAATTCTGTGCAATATTT
This sequence comes from Microcambeva bendego, assembly GCA_034509265.1. Classification (NCBI taxonomy): domain Eukaryota; kingdom Metazoa; phylum Chordata; class Actinopteri; order Siluriformes; family Trichomycteridae; genus Microcambeva; species Microcambeva bendego. The sequence continues at coordinate 38,309,900 of JAYDZG010000001.1, forward strand.
GCTTTTAAAAAACCTGTACAATGGGCAAATCATTATAATTTTGTGCAATATTTGCCTTTTTAAATAGACTATTCTGTTATTCTCTGTTACAAGACTTGTTTTAAAAGAAATGATTGATTCAACTTTTTTTACAAACTTATTTACTTTTCAAAATTAGCATATAAGATTTTGTATTTTATATATTGTAAGCTGCTGTAACATCGCAAACTTCCCCCAATGAGAATAAAAAGTTATCTGATCGTATTTTATGTGAACAACATTTCTCATTTTTCATTTTATTTTTTTAACAAACCTTCGCTTTCAGTTTGCATGTAGTCCTCGTGTCTGCGTGGGTTTACTCCGGGTGCTCCGGTTTCCTCCCACAGTTCAAAGACATACAAATGTGCTGAACTGAAGACATTAAATTGTCCATGACTGTGTTTTATATAACATGCAAAAATTACATTATAATCCTAATAAACAAACAGGTAGGGTGCATTCACATGAGAATCGGCAAAACAGCTTCAGCGCCAACTGTTCCATTGTTCTCTATGAAGTGCGGCGGTGCAGCTTAGTTTTCCCCATTGAGCTCACAGTTTTATAGTCCTCTTTGTAATCGATTGGTGACCTGTCCGGGGTGCATCCCTGCCTTTCAAGCCTAGCCTACTGCAACCATAGCATAAAGGAATTATAATAAATAAATAAAAACTCTTTTGAATCACACTGAGAGTTAAGAGTGAGAGATTACTAAGTCACCTTCAAATATAAACGCTTTATTCAGCGAATAGGGGATGCTCGGGTGCTCACTCAGGAAGAACATGAAAAAAGACAAACATGGCAGTCGTTGTGGGACAAAACATGTTTTCTCTTGTTAATAAATTACTTTTTATATTTAATGTAAATGTGTCACCTCATCCCATTGTTTTGAAGGGTGCGTTCAAATAACAGTCACTAGTTAGATAGCTGCCTAGGTAGACAGCAAGAGACGAGGCAGCTCCCCACATTTTCAAACACACCCTAAATCTGTCATGCTGATCAGTCCCAGGTGGTGATAAATAGTGAAGACAGGAAAGTCCAAGGTAAGTGATTCACTGGCGGATTTTCAACTATGAATGTGACATTGGAATAATGTGAAAGCCATCAGAGTAATGAGGTGATATAGACGCCCAACTCGGCCTCATCTGTCTTTATTTAGGAACATTCTTCCCACACAAAAAGCCCACTTTGGATACAATGTTTAAATATTTGGAAATATATTTTATAGTCAATAACATACCGCAAAAACACATTTTGTTTTGATATGACATATAAGGTCGGCCGGCACGGTGGCTTAGAGGCTAGCACTGTCACCTCACAGCAAAAAGATCCTGGGTTCGATCCCCAAGTGGGGTGGTCCGAGTCCTTTCTGTCTGGAGTTTGCATGTTCTCTTCGTGATTGTGTGGGTTTACTCCCACAGTCCAACAACATGCACCCAGGTTAATTTGAGAAACAAAATTGTCCCAGACTGTGTTTAATATAAACTTCAGAATAGATGAACCTTGAGTGATGAATAACCGTGTCTGTCATGAATGTAACCAAAAGTGTAAAACATGACATTAAAATCCTAATAAATCAAAGCAAACATGTACCAGGTCAGTTCTCTTAATCCTTACACACTTTCTTTATGCATTTCAGACTTTTATCCCAGTTTAATCATTTGCCATTTCCAATTAATGCCATCGGAGGTGGTTCACAATCTCACACCCATTATCTCCTGAGATGTCTTTAGTCACTGGCCACTTCTTTACACCAGCCATTTTTTTGGCGCTGCACCCAGACAAACAGAAATAGTGATTGGCAGGGGGCATGAGATCCAGAACAATATCCATCTGAAAGGCCATTAGGCCCGACAGGGGGCATTGATGTACAGATGATTGCATCGGTTCCTTAAACACACAGTCTCTGCACCTCATTAAATGCTAATTTGCTTTTTACTAATCATGGTTTCCTCCCCATGGAGTTTTGTCAGTGTGTCTGATTTCAATTTTTTTTTGGTCAGGAAAATGTATGTAAGAAGTGACCACGTCAGTGGGACATTGTGTTGTTCTTTTAATGAATTAAGTCATTTGTGGAAAACAGTGGGGAGAAAAGAAAAGATTCTGGGTGAAGGAACAGACTGGGTTACGCTGCCAGCAAAGATTATAAGCCCTGCAAAGACAGTAGACAGTAAAAAAAAAAAATCAGTATAAATATTTTGTCGGTTTTAGGGTTTGACACGGGTGATTAGTTACAGACAAATACTGCAAAGTTTGTGTATTTATATTTGTTGTTGGTTTATTAGGATTATCCTGTGGTTGCTTGGGTTAACAGGTCTTTGGGTGCTGTGGATGCCAATCTTTATCTTCTTCTATCTTTTACCATTACTGTAGTGGACACCCCTGCATTTTCTTTATGGGCTCTGCATTATAACAGGCATCTCTTCCATCATCAGTTTTTTTCCAAAAAGGACCAGGCTTTATTACTTTCTTATATGGGAAGACACTTGAGATCCTGAGGTTGGACAATCACAAATAGGCCATCATTATTGAGAGACACTCACGTTCTATCTGATACAAATGTCTGTATACAGTCTTGGAAAAAAAATACGAGACCACTTCCAAATTATTAGTTTATTTTAGTTTACAATATCTAAAATTTATTTTTGTCAAACACATACTTAGACATTGTAAACTAAAATAAACTGATAATTTTGAAGTGGTGTCTTATTTTTCTCCAGGACTGTATATGATCCAGGGTCGAGTGCGCACAAAGAGTGCATGGAGAAAGAACTCAGACATGCTTAAGACGACAGAGCAGTCACATGCATGCTGAAAACTCGTGTTAAAGAGTGAACACACACACACTGAGAAATAGAAAATGGAGGTAAAGTGTACTCTCTCTCTCTCTCTCTCACACACACACACACACACAGTTTTTACAGTAAAACTTCACACCATCAGTTAGCCATCATGATCAGGTAATGACAGTGTTTGTGCAATCCCTGATGTTGTTTGGTGCAAAATGAACTGCAACACTTAACATTATACCACCACTGAAAACTCCCCTTTACATACAAAGAGCATCCATGCATAATGCATAGCCTACACATTATTTTTGCCTTTTTTCATAAATAATTTTGGGGACGAGTGCCCTTTTTTGGCTTGAGCACCTGCCCTCAAAATTGTCTGTGCACATGCCTGTAGGGAGGGCTGTGTCAGGAAGAGCAAAAGTAAAAACTATGACAAATCAATACTGCAGATCCAGATCCACTGTGCCGACCCCTAACTAGAGCAGACAAGAAAGAAAATAAAAAAGAATCATCTTTATCTGATGTTGCTGTCAGATGTAGTTGAACTTGGTGAGAACCCAGTTTGCTTGTGTGTCAAAGCGGTTTGTGGCTCAACTGTATTTGATTTATGTATTATTAAAGTCAGACATTCGATGAACTGACTCCTGTGACAGAGCCATTTTAAAGCCATTGTGCTTTTTCTTTTATCAGTAATTCTGATTAGGACAATAGAATGAATCCATGTAAAAAACTGCAGGAAAAAAAACTGAGACTATTTGGGGGATCAAATGATTCCCCTCAAGTTGGGAGCGGAATAGATTAGAGTTTGGGGATGAAAATAACCCGGTGAGGAGGACTGGGTTGTAATATTTAATATCTCAAGAACACTGTACAGATGTCACTTAGCAGTGAGGGGACAGAGGGAATTTATAGCTCTCGTCTGTCACAATGCATTTAAATGAGGCACCCACAGTTACTCCAGACTTATCTGGATAAACAAGTAGTTCTGGTATGTGCACCTTCCTTGTTGTAAGGTGTCTTTTGTTCAGACTATATTATTAATGTTGACGAATTTCTAATTATTTCTACATTGTGTGTTTAAAATGCTGTTTCGAATTACGCTGCAGAAATGATTTGTGAATATTACATATCACCATTTTCATAGCATGGAGGATCAGGATTCGATTCACAGGTGGGGTGATCCGGGTCCTTTCTGGGTGGAGTTCGCATGTTCTTCCTGTGTTCTGGGGTTTCCTCTGGGAGCTCCGGTTTCCTCCTGCAGTCCAAAAAACATTCAGTCAAATTAATTGTCTCCAGTGCCCTATATGTGTTTTGTGTGTGTGTGGCCTGTGATGGAGTGGTGACCCATCTGGGATGTTTCTGTGTGTCTTGCGCCCATTGAGAAGCTGGAACAGTCTCCGGCAGCCGCTCCCAACACCGTTGCATGACCCTGAGTACATAAGTAGTTAAGTAACATGGACTGTTTGTGTCATTGCACTATTTACTGTTTGTTGCGTTGTATTATTTACTTTTTATGATTTATTTATTTATTTATTTTTCTACTTACTGCTCACTTACAATAAAGTTGTTGCTGATAATAATAAATTACATGTATAAATAGATTAAAATGAGTTCGAGACAGCGGTGTCTTATCAGAAACATATTCATTACATGGCTAAAAAGTGAATTAATACATGATCACAGAAATTCTGTCCTGGATAATCTCCTGTTGCTTTTATAACAGCTTCCACTACACTATCAATGCTTTCCACAGGTTTCTCAAAGGTATTTGTTGAAAAATGTGCCCATTTAGTTAAAGCATTTGTGAGGTCTCCACCAAACCTATTAAATCCTGTTTCTGTAAACACTGGGCTGTGCACAGGGATGCAGAATTATAGGATTACAGAATTCAATAGAAACGTATCCTTCTAAACTGTTGGCTCAAAGTGAAAACATTTTGTTTAATTGATTTTCGTTCTGTCAGGAGGAAACACTTGAAATAATAAATGAGAAAAAATGGTCTCATCATAATTTTGTTCATATACTTCACATCTCGGGATTCTAGTCTATTTGGTTACGTGTGTGTAACGTGTGCTTAAGAATTAAACAATGCAGCATTATTTGGCATAGTTTGTACCCACCTTTAGACACATAACATACAATCCCAAATACATTAAGATAAATAACAAAAGTCATAATTTGTCTTCAATTAAATAAAAAAAATGTGTCAGGAACCTAGTATCATGAATCATATTGAATTGTGGACAAAGTGTATCGTTACATCCCTACTGTTGCTTATCTTAGCATGTTTTAGATTCTTGACTATTGGCAAAAGATGATCGAAGCTTCTCTTGACTTAAAGCCAAATGTTAACAAATTTGTACTAAAGATTTCTTCACTCAGTCGATTTTTTTAGTTTGTTTTAGTAGCATAGCATTATCACAGTGATCCATTCCAGTGTTCTCTTACTTGCTGGGTGCCAGGATTTGAATTCAGTGCTGATTAGCCAGACCGCTGAATAGTAACAATTAGCATTAATTAGCAGAGACATGCTTTCAACACTGAATGTCTCCAGTGTCCTTTCTGTGTAATGAAAGAAGCCCTAAACTGAAAGGCATAATCTCGTTAAGGTCTTTATAATTAAGAGAAATTATTCTAAAATGAATGGGATATTTTACACTGTATGAACAGTTGTAGTGGTTTAGCAACTGGACTAGTTATCAAAAGGTCACTGGTTCAATCCTCATCACCTCATTGCCACTGCCGGGCCCTTGAGCAAGGCCATTAACCCGGGTTTGCTTAGACGATACACTCACAGTACGGTAATCTAAGTCGCTTTGCATGAAAGAGTCTTCTAAATGCTGAAAATGTAAATGAAAACAATGAAAATGAGCAACAGTATAAAGCAGTTGTATACCTAGTGGTATTAGAGGTAATCAAAAGGTCACTGGTTCAAGCACCACTATGGATAGGTTGCCACTGTTGGACCCTTGAGCAAGACCCTTAACTAGTCAGGTCTGAAATTAATCCCAAAGTGGTTTATTAGGTTATAGTGCAGGACCAAACCAGTCAAACCATGTCTTTATTGAAATGGTTCGGTGCTTTTATCAAATTGTCGTCACAATCAAAGGTTCATTATTCGTGTGTTATCATTACTTCGCCCTGGTCAGGGTTGCATTAAGTTCGACAATCCTGAAACCACCGAGTGCAATGCAGTCAGAAAGGATGCAAATTTAAGATGCCAGGACAAAGCCAATCAGGTCTGTAATCAGGTAAACCCCTTAAACAAGTATCCACCCAGATACAGTGAACTTTTTTGCTTTTGATTGTGGTTGTCCAAATATTTCTGACCATATAATTTCAGTAAAAGGTCAGTAAAAGATAAACTTGGACTGAGTATATTTACTGCAATTAGTCTTTTTGTTTTTCTTAGTATCTCTTTCTAAAAATATAGCATTTATAAGCCAGTCAGTGAAGTCTGCAGAGATGATTAGTGAGGCTTCAGCTCCAAAGCAGAAGGTTCAAAATAGGAAGCTATGAATTTCTGCCTGAAGCTGAGGTCTCTGAACTCTATTACTTTCTGCTGGGTTTCCAATTATAATGTCCTGAAGAAAAGTAGAGGGACAGGATTGCATCTGTTCCTTCATCTGTGCTTCTTTATATCATAGTGATCACGTAGTTAGATGTCTTACTGTTTATTGATCCATCTTAGTCATACACGCACCTATGACGCATGAGGTTATATTGCCCTCTAAATCTTGTCAATAAAGTGCATACGGCAGGTGCAGAAAGTATTCAGACCTCTCGACTTTTTGCACACTTTATGTGCAGACTGATGGATAAAAATACCATTATATCCTCCATCCCAAATCAAATCAACAACACGATAATCGTCTATAATCATGAAGTGAAGGGCTTTGGCTGTCCATCCATACCAGGTCTATTACACATATACAATGTGTTCAATTCTGTGTAAATCATGGCAATATAAAGATCTTCTATAAACATAAGCTAATTCTTTCGAGTGCTCCAATTAGGGTTCGCCAAAGCAGATCATGATCTTTATTATTGATTTGGTTTTATGCCGGATGCCCTTTCTGACCCAACCCTCCATATTTATCTGGGCTTGGGACCAGCACTACAATGCACTTGTTTATACATCCTTGTGGCTAGCATGGCACCCAGAGGTAAAGCAAAGTTATGAACTGGGGAGTTCAGACTCTTTGCCCTGGAGGGCTAGCGGAAAATATTTATTTTGTAATAAGACAGCAATAAGATGGAATTGCTGCAGCATTGTCGCCTCACAGCAAGATAGTCCTGGGTTTGATTATTTTTAATAATAAAAATACACCAGTGCAGGGGATCTTTTACATTTTCAGCAATTACCAGACGCCTTAATCCAAAGTGAATTACAGTACAGTTACAGTATACAGTCGGAGCAATGAGGCTTAAGGGCCTTGCTTAAGGACCCAACAGCAGCAAGCTGGCAGTGGTGAGGTTTGAACCAGTGACCTTCGGATTACTAGTCCAGTACCTTAACCACTACACTATGGCTGGCTCATATTTTGGTTGGAAAGAGTGATGGCGGGAGGAGTTTCGATGAATAGGACAAAACGATAGCAAAACAATCAAGGAATGAATAACTTAAGCATGGTTACACCTGAAACACGTGATACCAAAGAGAAGTAAGATTATCCACATAGTTTTGGCCACAACAAACATGAAGATGTATTACGAGCGGGTCCTGAACATAAATGAATCAGTGTGTAGAGATGTGTTTTTCTGACAGATGTGTTTGGCCAAGAAAAAAGAACAGATGCTGTGAGCACAGATGTGTGTATTTTCTTGGCAATGATTGGTGTTTCACAGACCATTTGCTTTGTGCATAAAGACAAGAAAGCATTCTCCATAACGTTCACCAAGGCTGTGCAGCAGAACAAGTAAGGACGCTCATTCTGACCAGCACTCCCTTTATGGCTGATTCAATTTCTATTTAAATTTAGAGTAAATTTTGGTTGGGACCGCAAGTGGCTGCCATTTTCCTGGAGGGAGAGACACTGTGGGTTAGATGAAGGGAGTTAGGCTCATTACATGAAATGCCAGATGCAGATTAGCTGGAGTGTGAAGGGCCTGTGGTGTTACTAGCTCAGTCAGGCAGGATTTACAGATTTCTGCGTTCACACAGGTTCAGGTAAGAAGCTTGTGCCATGATTTAAAAAAAAATACTTGGTTTACTACCACTAACTATTGCATAAACTAGCTACCAGTCTCAGAGATCCTATACAATAGTGTGACAGTGGTAAACTGTGGTAAAAGGAAGACTGCAGGCTAGCACACACCTCCAGAACACACCACTGGTGAACCACTTTCAAAACCACTGATATAAATAAAATCCCAAATGATATTAAAATTGTGTGATCTTTTCAGCTATAATTTCTTCTTCTACTTTCAATTACTCCAGTTAGGGGTTGCCAGAGCAGATTGTGGTCTGAATTATCTACTTGGCATAGTTTTTGCACCAGACACAACCCTTCATATTTGTCCTGGCTTGGAATCAGCACTATAATGCACTAGTTTATGCATCTTGGTGTCTAGGTACCTATAGGACAATTCAGTGTCTCTAATTAACCTGGCTGCATGTTTTTGGACCGTAGGAATCCCACACAAACAGAACATGCAAACTCTACACAGAAAGGAAGTGGATCGCCCCATCTGGGGCTCAAACCCAGGACCTTCTTGCTGTGATGTGACACTTTGCCACCATTCCACCCCCATTTTTTTTTTAAATGAGGTAAACAATAATAATATTTAATAATGTTTGCCAATTATCTATACTTCGCTATTGCACTGGTGGATGGGGGAAAAGTGTTTTTTATTTTTCCTATTGCATCCTGATCTCTGAAACCTCTAGTCTAGTCAATTTATTTTGTTACAAAATGAGGTCACATGAACTACTGAGTCAGATAATTGCCTGGCATCCATTTGTCCAAACCAACAGAATTTACTGAAACTCAGTGGGATTGTTGCCAGCGTGACCCCAAGGCCAAGCTTAAGCTTTAATCATAATTAACAGTGGAATATTTTCAATTTTCTTTGTATTTAAAACTCCAATTAAAACTGCTGGACTAAATCATCTTAAAAAAGCAATCAGGCTCTGCTAGACCTGTATACCCAACTGACAAAGTCCCACATTGAGAGGAAAATCAGCTGAATTTCAGAAATGAACAATCCTTTCGTCTGAGGTGGAAAGTTCACTCTGTCGTTCAATTCTTTTATGTCTGTAGTTAAAATTGGCAGCTTACTATAAACTTTCTCATGAAGCTTTTTATCGATCCGTTTGTCCTGAACAGTTGTGATGGGTCCAGCAGTACCTGTAAATACTGCAGTAAGCAGAAATACCATGATTAAAAAAATGCAGGGTAAAAAAAATCAGCAATGTTTATCAATCATTATTACGATGGTATTGATTTTAGCCCTCAATAAAAATCATCATCTAATATAAAATCATGATTTTTTTGCTTATTGTGTTGTAGAAAATATATCCTATATGGCTTAAAGTCTGTGTGCATCTCTTATTATTATTACAACCAGATGGTCAGGCACAATAATTACATACGCTTATACAGCAATTGATTTTTTTTTTAATTTAATTTAGTTATTTTTTGTTCCACCAACAAGCACTGGGCTCAAGACTGGAATTTCCAGGATAGGGTGCCAATCCATCTAAGTGCTATAGCAACCCCCTTCCCCAACCTCCTCAGACACAGCCAATCATGCCTGTGTAGACACTCATGGCCAATCCAGATCTCAACAATGGTGGGTTAGCAGGCTAGCGTAATAGACTTGTGCGCCACCCAAGTGCCCCTTAAAATCATTTTTATAAAATAAATGACATGCTTTCAGCTTCCAGTTGTTGTTTTTTCTGTTTCAGCATGACTGCTCCACTATGTGCATGAATTGACAAGTTGGTTGTGGAGGACCCCAAGAGGCCTCCTCGTCCACTTCCCGGCCTCACAAATGCTCTTTCAAAGAGAAAGAACACAATCCCATAATAAACAGGTACAAAATTCCATAGGCACTTTCCTCAAAACTTATGAAACATCTTGCCAGAGGGGTGAAAGCTATTACAGCTACAAAAAGAGAGGTAGTCTAGAAGTGCAATACATTTCCCAACAAGCCCATAGTTTATATTCTTACAACTTATCTTAGCAAAATTAAAGAAATGCAGTGTTGGACGTTGCTGTTGGACAGTATGTCTGATTGAACACAGCGATGGACAGATAACGGCTCATGAAGCATTGAAGCTTTCAATCAAGTTGGTTAAAAAAGGTTTATTTCTCTAGGCTTCATGTGCACACTAATCCCCTGCTGGTCAAAAAACGTTACTGTCATTTCAATCAATTGTGAAGATCTGATTCATTAACTGAATGATTGATTACTTCATTCATCCCCAAAGAGAAATTGTGGTGTTTTGGCAGCAATTTTCAATTATATCAGTTATTACAAACATTATACAATGACATGTAGAACAGGAAAGAATAACACAATTAAGACAGTAATTATATTAAAAATATAAGAAAAAATAGAATGACAATCACAACAAATAAAGGTTGATCACTGCCAAAAATAGAAATAAAAACATATTAATTTGAATTTGTGTGGTTAATTAATCATCTAATCTGTTTCTGGTGTGTGGGAATTAAAGCAAGATCAGTTTATTTTATAGCACCTTTCCTTCTCAGAGCAACTTACTTTAGTGCTTCACATACAGAAAAGAAATTTAAAGCATTAAAACATCACAATTAAAAGAACATGAAAAGAAAAATATAAAAAATATAGGAAAATAAGTATTCGTATTGGTTGCACTGTCACCTCACAGCAAGAAGGTCTTGGGTTCGATCCCCGGGTGGGGTAATCTAGGTCCTTTCTGTGTGGAGTTTGCATGTTCTCCCCACGTCCACATGGGTTTCCTCCGCGTACTCTGCATACTCCGGTTTCCTCCCACAGTCCAAAGACATGCCACCAGGTTGATTGAAGACACTGATGGACTGGCACCCCATCCAGGGTGTTACCGTGTGCCTTGAGCCCGTTGAACAGCTGGGATAGGCTCCAGCACCCCTCCCTGACCCTAATTAGGATAAGGAATTAAAGACTATGAACTGAACTGAAGTATTAGTACCTCTATGATAATTGCGGTGTGTTAATGTAAAAAGTTCAGGTGTTTAAATACATCCAGTAGGACATGAGATGCTTATATTAAAATCATTGCAGTGATTGTGCTTACGAGAACTTGAGTTATGGTGATTTAATTTTTTCCTCAGTGCCTGAACTCAGTTAGTTTCTAATTTTGGAAATAGTTTTGGCGAGGATCCATTGCGCTTCAAGTATTTTCATAAATTGTTCCCAACACTCAAACCACTTTCTGAACCAGCGAGAACATAAAAGAATGAAATAAGTAATTTGTAATTTAATAATTTAGTGATTGGGAAATTGGATTTGTCTATGTATCAAAAATCTCACACTATTATCCCACTTCTCGTACTTATTTGACTGGTTTTTATACTGGCAGAATGACACCATTGTTTATTTAGTACTCTAAGCCGTTTATTCTGCCTTGCTCATGACCCAGCCATGACCTCATAGGAGTCCCTCATGCTCATGTGCAGAAAACCACTGCATTTGGTCAAGAATATGCGGACGTCTGACCATGAGCTTGTTGATGATTCCAAAACCTTGCGTTCATACAGAATCTCCTCCTGCAGCTCTTCTTGGATTCTGTTCTGACCCGGATCTGTCTCCATGTTTGTAAGAGCCTGATGTATTTCAGTCTTCTATGCTCCAAAATTAACATGATTCAAATTTCATGAAACTGACGACAGAGACGTTTTACGCGATCTCCGGTGAAGGCATGAAGGCATCCATTTCTCCTGAGAGCCAAATTAGATCCTAACCAAAATGACAATGAGCAGCTGCCTCAGACTCCTGCACTCTGGCCTAAATGAGCTCTGCCCGTTCCACCCCTCCACTGAGGATTTTCATTAAGCCAAGGCCATGACCTTGATTTAACAATTAGCTGTTAAATATCAGTATATGTAAAATAAAGACTTCCCAAGAGTCTTAAATAAATTAAAGAACTGTACTGGCGTACTAATGTTATTGTCTTCTGTGCCCATACTCCTTGTCTAATGCTTGTACAGTCCATACTATTTGAATCCAGTCCTCTTTTTCTGGCTAAGTGAGGCTTTGATGTACGTTACACTGACATTCATGGCAGTTTTAAGTTGAAAATCTATCCTTCTCATCACCACGATCAATGATGTCAAAAGGCCTGCTTTGGCCTCCACTGCTTTCCATATTAAGAGCGTCTCACTGGGGATGAGCTTGTTATCTGGGTATGACTGCACACATTTACATACAGTGTCTTGTCTCCTCAGAATTTACATTGTTTCAAAGGGAGAGTGGCATCACTCACGGGGTGGCCAACCACTTCCAAATGATTAAATGGCCTGAAAAAGGTTGTTTCAAATACTCATGAGGGTGACATGGTGGCTAAGTTGGCAGCACTGTCACCTCACAGCTAGAAAGTCCTGGGTTTGATTTGCCGGTAGGAAATCCCCCCCCATGTATCCGTGGGTTTATTCTATGAGCTCTGATTTCCTCCCAGTCCGAAGACATGCAAAATTGTCCATGACTGTGTTTGAGATTACCTTACTGAAAATCTTTTGTAATAATTGTTTGTTGATTTATTAGAATTTAACACTTTTGGTTACATTCATGACAGACACACGATTATTCATCACTCAAGGTTCATCTTTTCACAAGTTTATATTAATCCCAGTCGTTGACAATTTTGTCTCTCCAGTTAAGATACTGCATGTTTTTGGACTGTGGGAGGAAACCGGAGCACCCGGAGTAACCCCACACGGACACGAGGAGAACATGCCACACAAAAAGGACCCGGACGGCCCCACCTGGGGATCAAACCCAGGACCTTCTTGCTGTGAGGCAACAATGCTACCCACTAAGCCACCGCATCGCCCTCTAGTGAAATGCGTAGCTACCATTTTGTTAATTAATGTCATGATAAACAGTGTAAAACATGATAAAATCCTTACACTTTTTGTTCTGAGTTGCACCGTGGTCCTGGAGGATGCTTTGTTTCAGTATGTACTTATGATTCTGTGAGTCTGACTCTCTGATTGCTATGGGCCCACCTCCCCTTAAGAATGTCTTGCATCTAATTGGTCAGATTTCTAGTCAGTTTGCTAATAGACTAACATTACAGAACTGTTCCTGATCTTCTCAGAAGGGGAACGTAAATGTGAACATATACCTATCTATATATCTATCTGTCTGTCTGTCTGTATGTATATGTGTATGTATACATAAAACAATACATTGAAGCTTTGGCTTCTCTTTGAATCACATGCTGTCGTTAGAAATGATAAAGGACCTGAAATGTCCCTTTTATCCCTCGGGGTCAAACAATTTTGGTGACTGTTACTCATGTATGTCAAAAGTGCAAAGGGTGGAAAATAGGGTAAAAGGGGTTTATTGCCTCTTGTCATCTTACAATGAGCCATGCTGCAACTGAATTATCATCATGCAAGATCGATCCTCACCAGTCTCAATCTCCTCCAAAGCTATTGGCAACAATAATGTAGCATTCAGGCTTAATTACATTGTGTTTTACACTCATTACCAACATAGCTGATTGATTTATCTGATAAAGATTAGTTGAAATTGCTACAACTGCAATAAGTAGTGTTCTCACAAGACCACCTAATGTTTTCACAGTAGATGTTTTACAAACACAGTTATCTTGTCCACTGAGCTTTGGTGGAAAGACATTAACCCCATCTCTTGTGGGATTTGTAGCCCTCAAACCAAATAATATTAGTGAACTGGAGACCATTGCGTATTTGTAATAGGCTAAGATTCTTCAGGAACGCTGACAGAACCTGTTTCCTCCAATGCATCACGTTTACAGCAGGTCCTAACAGTAAAATTGAGCCTTTTTAAGTACTATCAGTGTTTTTCATGAACAGTTTGATTAATCCTCAAATTGCAGTAATAATAATTTCAACTTCTATAGCACATTTCACTAAGCTCAAGGTCGCTGCACAGTGAGAGAAACTAGAAACAAACAAAACAAGTGTGAAGACAGGTTAGACAAATACGTTCAGGAAAGTGTTGTGAGGAGAGATCTTAAATTCACAAAGAGAAGAAGATAGAGGGCAGAGAGTTTCCAGAGTGCTTGGACGCCCATAGTGGAGAGCATAAACCTAGGTACAGCGAGCAGATTAGCGTCTGATGACCTCAGTCTGCATGATGGTGTGTGACGTGTGAGAAGTTTATTGAGCTCGGCGGGGACGAGACCATGAAACACTTTGAAGGTGAGGACCTGTATTTTATATTTAATGTGCATGGGAATTGGACGCCAGGGGAAGTTTTTCCAGGACAGGGGTTATGTGGTCAAGTTTTGGGGTGAATGTCAAGACCCTAGCAGCAGCATTTTGTATAGTTTGGAGAAGACAGAGTGCTTTGGCGGAAAGTTCATGTAAAAGAGAACTGCAGTAGTCCAGTCTGGTGGTGACTAAGGTGTGGATGTTTCCACCTGAAATGAAAGAAAGGGTAGCAGTGTTTTATCTTAGTCCTGTAAATGTCATGTTCAATATTTTGTGGTTTAGTGAATACACATTATACACATCTGCTTCTGCTTTAAACGGATCCAATCAGTCCATCCAACATTTATAGGTTTTCTATGAATGGATTCGTGAATCTGAACATTTTAAATAATCCACACACGATCTATAAATGTGTAAGCTTACCTTTCCTTGACTACAGTTTTAGAACAATGCAGGAAACCACACCATTAAACCGAACATCACAAAACCATTTGAAAGCAAGTCATATAAAATCAAATAAATTGCAGCCATGAAACATTGTGCACTTATTGAAGTGGTTGTAAAGATGCTGAACTGATTCACTGTTATATAAAGATCCATACAGTGTAGCAGGCTGGTGCTTTGATAGGAAAATAAAGTCATGTATTTACACAACAGTCATAACGATCCACTGTTAGGTAATAATACTCACTCTAGAGATCAGCATAAATCCAAACAGGAGCAAAGCAACAGGATAGGAAGGCTGGTGAACCGAAGATTGGTCTTTAATACCCATAGCAATGTTTAATGTCAACTGGCAAAACCCTCCTAGAGTTATTTGTATATTTGAACGACTATCGGAAATGATGATACATAATACGTGGCAACATTTTCACTGCCCCGTTTCAACTAACGTCGTCCTCTGCTGTTCTAGCTAATCCATCTTAAAAAGGCCAGTGCTAGAGCAACACAAAACACGTTTTACTGTTCAGTGTGCTCTCTTTGCTAATAAAAATAAAAATATAAGTATAATAAAATACTAAACTAGAAATGTATCTATTTAAATGCATTCATAAAGAATCACAAAGTGGCTCAAGAGGATAAACATGAATCTGAGTTGGTTATTCCATATGCAGGGTGCAATGTCTCTTTGAACATTTGATGCAATAAGCCTTTAATAGAAAATAAAGTTAAAAAAAATCCTTGTTTCTTGGGATTATACCATCCACAAAGAATATTTTCACTAGTGCACTCAAAAGACCAACAGTTGAGATGATCACATAATGATGCAGCTTTCATCGATTATATTTCAGCTCAGGGTCGGTGCTAGGGGTGGAGGGACAGGGGTGCCCCCTGGGATTCTCTCTCTGCCTCCCAAAGCAAAGCAGTCTAGAACCACGGCTGCACCAAAACATTAAATGCACAGTTTGTACTGAGCACTTTTCGATCATTATGGATATAAAAGGTGCTTATTTCAGTAAGCACAGCTATGTTGTCAGCTTAAACCAGTCTAGTTTGATAGTTTTCTGTTTTGTGGTGGACTTGTGACCTGTCCAGGGTGTTTTCTACCTTTTGCGCTGGTGAACTGTACCCACTGCCACCCTAAATACTACAAAGCTGTAATAAAAGTTAATTAATGAGTTGATCAAATAATTAAGCTGTTTATGAAACCTGAGATCAAGAATAATGTGTGTGTGTGTGGTTTAAAGCAATAATAACTTCACTAAATGTCACTGAAAGTCATTGATCAATTTGGCCTATAATTGTTCATTTTAAATCCCGTTAGGAAATGCCAGTCCATTTCTATTCAGATGGAGTGGTACCAGTACGTGCTCCACTGTAGCGTGACGATGCAGTGGGCGGAAGATGGAAAGGAATGTGCAAGCGTACTCATTCATATGGGAAACACTTTGTATCCTGCTGTCGTCTTGCTGTAAGACTCTGACACATGATGTTAAATGATCTCGCTCAGGGCAGCAGTGTTAATTTCATCTCCTTTTATGTTTCTTAAAGCACTACTTATGCCTGCTACAGAAGCAGATGGCTGTTCAACTCAGAAATTAATCACGCATTGTTAACCTGCACAACTGATTGACTCAGGTATCGCTGTGCTATTAGCGCAAAAGGTTTTGTATTCAGTGACCCTGGAATAAATCATGTTATATATAACGAGATAATTATAAGCAAATCAAAGAGAGTATTGAAATCAAATATGTACAAGACGCTTGTGGTTAATATAGATTTAAGTAAATAAATACAGACAGGAAATATATGTGATACATATAATATTTTTTTCTCTAATAGCTTTCAAATGATCTTAGTCTAATGTTCATAGAATAAATGTAAGCATGCCAGGTCTGCATAATGTTTACAGCACTGGAAGGTGAGCATCACTATTGAAAGTATGTACAGTGGAAGCTCGATTTAATTGAGGAGAGCACCGGGGCTGAAAAAAATACAAAAACACAGCACTGAGGTACACAGGAGTGCTAAACATGCACATATGTTCAGTTCAGTTCATTTTCTTTAACCTTTCATCCTAATCAGGGTAGGGGTGCTGGATCTTATCCCAGTTCTTCAATGGGCGCAAGACACACGGTACAAGCACATATGGTGCTGCATGTTTGCTTCTGGCTTCCTCTGACTTTTTACCTCTGTAGACGGGGCTGCCAACCCAAATATAGCCAAAGGAGTAGAGCCTGGAGGTTCTTGGTCATAGAAACCTGTGGTGATAAGGGATATTTGGTTGCTGTAGCGCTGCTTCTCCTGTTTGATCACTCTGGTTGATGACAGCTGGTGATGTGGGCGCTGATGGCCTGTGAAAGCCTTCATGACTTTGTTACCTGCTAGCTCTCCCCTTTAGTTCTGCTGTTCTAGTTAGGGGTGTTATAGTTATAGTTAGTTATAGTTTAACTACATCTTAAGTTGTTTCACTCCGAGGTGATATTTCTGATGGAACCTGTTCACCTCTCGAGTCTGACATGCCAACAATTGCTGCTCCTGATAGATGAGACGGTGCCAGACGTGTTTGCTCAAAGAACTTCCAGAACTCACAACAGACTATTTCAGAAACTTGACTGAATAATTAATGTTTCTGCTAGTTATAATTTTTAGTCTAATATAATTTAGTTTCTTTGCATAAACTGTATAAATTCTGTTATTTAAAATATTCTCCAGTCCACCCACGAAGGACAGGTCCCTGCTGAGTCTGGTTCCTCCAAGGTTTCTTACAGTATGTTTCCAGTAGAGTTTGTCCTTGCCACAGTCTCCATTGGCTTGCTCAACAGGGGTTTTTGGTCTGGTGGTCCTAAACTCTGTAAAACTGCTTTGTGATAATGTCTATTGTAAAAAGTGCTACACTAATAAATTGACTTGACTTGGCATATGATAAACAGTAAAATAAACAACAGAAGTAGATAAATATTAAAATTGGTGTCCCGTACTACTGAAATTTTATATATTTCCCACAGAACCATATTCCTCACATAAAACTCACCCAAACACCGATTTCTCTTTCTTAATAAGTTCTAACTTTCAGCAATACTAGATCTTCACCTAATTACCATTCTTTTCCTTTAGAGCCATAACTGAGCACAAGAACTTACAAATATTATGGAAAACAGCAAGAACAAAGCAAGCTTCCTATCACTCATGTAAACTGAGAGACGTGCGCTGGTTGTTTTCCAGGTTTTCTCTGTTCAATCCAAAATCCATTAAATGGAGATCTGTAAAATCGAAGTTTCACTGTACTTGAGTTGTGCTTTGGCCATTACAGAGTCCACCGCCATAGCTGAACCTATAATCATAATCCCAGTTAACACTGGATGAAGACTTGGAAGTGTATCAGTGTATTGTCAAGGGTAGATAGATAAGTGAAACAGGTGAAATGCTGTAACTTGTTTCTAAAATATACAAGTAACAATTAAAACAAGAGCTACGTTACTCCTGAATGAAGTAAGGATTAGTATATGCGTTTAGAACCTCTTATCACTCTTAGCTGTCAACTGGTCTTACCTGCATCTGAAACATTTTAGCTCATGTTCAAATTAGAAAACATAAATAATACATAAAGAACAGGCACTGAAGGTGTGATCCAGGTACTTTGCATGTTCTCCCCATGTCTGCATGGGTCTCTTCTGCATAAACCAGTTCTAATTGTAGTGCTAATCCCAAGCCTGAATAAAGGGGTTGTGTAAGGAAGGGCATCTGGCGTAAAAACTATGCCTAATCAATAACATGGATCACAATCCACTGTGGCGACCCCTAACAGAAGCAGCCGAAAGAATTGATTTTAATTTATTTGAAATCAGGCACTCGTCGAGGTTTATGTAATCGAGATGTAATTTGTCAAATGCAAATATGTGAAAAAGGCACTTCTGCAGCCTACACAAGTGAACCGATTCATTAAGTGTCCTTAAACCACGGCTTGTTTTACTGCTCTCCAAATTTCACGAGTGAGATGTGGAATCATTTGTATGTTATTCTGGGCAGCTTGTTTGGAGGATGATATTGTACCTGCTGTTCTTTCTTCAATTATTTTTCAATCGCTCCTGGTCAGCAGGTAGATTCTATTTGCAGCTCTTGCACCCATCAAGGCTCTTTAAACAAACACATATTTATATTGTGTACTGCCCTACGTGTACGCTGCCAAATAATAAATGTAATCTAATGTTATTCACACAAGCTGGAAGCTAAATTTACATTGGCTCAGTCCAGAGCAATCACTCTTCACCCTACTGACACCTTTTAAAATAGATTACCGTTAGCAGAATGTATATCATTAAATAATAATAGAGCTTCCTTGACCACCTACCGTAAATCTGAGCATGGCTCATGGGAAGCATCAACTCCTAAATAACATATCTTGATGCCGAGTATCATAAAGTACCAGAGAATCCTAACGACTTTTTACACCACCACAGGTATCAGCTTCTGTGATACTGTGTGTACTTTTTATTCCCTGTATTAGGAATGACTGTGAATTAACAAAAACATATCTAGCACATTTAACTACCCTCTTAATCTTAATAACCAGCCTGCTTTATGAATCACAGGCTGCATATGAACAAATGGCAACAATTTAATAAAATGAATTTCTTTCAGCTTCTCCAGTTAGGAGCCGAAAGGCAGATCGTGGTCAGCATTGTTGATTTGGCATGCTTTTTACACTGGGTGCCCTTCCTAGAGTGACCATCCTATTTATTCGTGCTTGGGGCTAGCCCACAGCCGACCAGTGGCAATACAAAATTTATTCAAATCGGCGAGTTGAGATTCTCTGCACTGGAGTGTTAGTGGAAAATCCTGCTGCAATTATTCCTGGGAACAATTATTTATTAGGATTTTAATGATTTTTAATGTTCTACACTCATGGTTACACTGATGACAGACACACGGCTCTTTATCACTCAAGGTTCATCTTTTCACAAGTTTATATTAAACACACTCGTGGAGAATTTTGTCTCTCCAGTTAACCTGCTGCTTGTTTTTGGACTGTAGGAGGAAACCGGAGGCCCAGAGTACACCCATACAGACACTGGGAGAACATGAACTCCACACAGAAAGGACCCCGACTGCCCCACCTGATGATCGAACCCAGGACCTTCTTTCTGTGAGCCCCCGGGAACAATTAAATAAAATATAAACCTTAATTAACCAGAATTGGGTGTGGATGTGCAAATATCTGTGGACAGTCTGATCAGCAGTAATGTGCTGCACCTTTAATATTATTAATGTTCTCATATCCCAACATCTTTTTCTGAGAAACTTATATGTTGTGTTGTCCATGTGCACCTATTTGTCCTGTCAGATGAATACACACTGGATGCTCTCTGTATCAGTAACTGAGTGTGGTGATATTTATATATTCCTCTCTCTTATGTCCCGTTTGTCTTTAACAAAAAAACATACAGAGTAATAACACACTAGTGCTGTGGTCATAAGCCTGCATAAGCCTGCAGTAAACCAGCAAGGGTTCTTAGTAGTTCTTTGATCTGGACTGAAATACAAGTGTGATTGTGTTTTACTGTTCTACCTCAAGCCAAAGGGGTAATTCCAGTAATTTGGGAAGCAAAAGAGGACTAATATTTGTACACAGTTACTGATATTCTTAGAAAAGACAGGCACATGTTGTCAAATTAGCTTTGTTTTACACTCAAAATAAAAAAGAAATCCAAACTTTCCAGTAAAGATTTTCAATAATAAATCACCATATCAAGAAAAAATATATATTTTTACAAATATGTGTCACAATTATCAGCAAAAATAAACATTTAAGCAATAATATATTGTTTTTAGTCTCCCCAAGGTTTATAAAAGAGGCGACACAGTGGTCCGATTTCCTTATATATTCTTCAAGATAGGAAAGTAAGGAGTCTAAATAAGGAAATCCATGTTTACCTTCAGGAAGTCAGGAAGTGGCTATAAAAATAACAATATAAAAGACTTAAAATGGGCCATTGTTGGATCTCCCAGGACAATAATTCAAAACTTATAATGCAACTGCTCTGTAGCCTGCGCTAAAGTGAACAGTGTGCATAAGGTCACTCTGAAAAATGTATAGCATACTAGGCTGCAGTGGTGACCAGAAAAGAAAAGCCATCAGATAAGCTTTAGAGGCATCAGAAAAATCTTCAAGATGGCTGTGGATCAGAAGAACTGTTGATACTAGGACACAGGCTGGGAACTGGTCACTCCTATGGTCGGGTCACCTGGGTCAGAGAGCCTGAGGTTGAAAGACCCAAAACACTCCATCCCCAGGTACATGTAGTAGTATGTACCTGAAGTAGTGCCACTCAAGATTTCACAACCTGTTCTCAGACAAATGATAAAAAGGCTAAAAGAGAATTTAGCAGTAAATCAGAAAGAGTTTTGAAGGTTAGAAGGTTTTGTTTTTGCTTCGTTTGTCTCCTGACTATATAAAGGATCGGATCTTGAAATTGCAAGTGTTAGAGGGATCATGTAATATTGGAAAATAACCCAAAAGTGCTGCAAAGAGTTTTTATTCCTCCTGTAGTCAGCATAAAGCTGCAAATGCAGACAAAGGTTTTGGAATAAAGTAACGTTATTCATGTTTGCTGTCTGAATATTTTCTCATGTACTGTTGATGCACATTATTATATTTTTATAAAGACACTGTGTTTGAACTGAAACTGATTTACACACCATGAATGTCTACAAAATGTAAAAGTGGTTAAATCCATATTTCCCAGTCACAGTAGAATAGAAAGCTAGACAGTAAATGAGTTCTCTGATCTGTAAAATCCTCTATACTGATGTGAAAACTTTGGACTTTACTGCATGCATATCAATTTGAAACAACATTTTTTTCTTTCTAGATTTACTTTTTAAGTCAGAATTGACTTGTTGAACATAATATGTATCAAAACTATGATAAATATGATAAGATTTAATTCAGAAACACTTCTAAGGAGGCCTGTAACAGTGCGGCAAACATACATTTTTTGCAGGTTATTTTATTTGTGTTATTATTTCTAAGGGGGACGTTAAGTTTTAATATGACCAGATATTGTAAGGTGGTCTCCATGGTTTAGCCCTTTCCTATTTGACGGAACATATTGTTTTTAGACCCTTGGATGGTGATTCTGAATGCTGTTTTGTAAAGCTCTTTCTCAATTGGATATGCATGGATATTCTGGAAAAAGAGAACAAGTTATATACTCAATAATAATAAAAAAGAAAGGTATAATAATTCAGGAGTGTTATTGGTTAGTTAACATTTGTCCATGTGTAAGTCACACTCGGATTGGAGAGAAGTGAGAAAGGCCCAGTTTTGTGTTTGTTTTGGACTGTGTGAGGAAATCCATGAAGACACGGGGAGAACATGCTAACTGCACGCAGAAGGGACATGGACCACCACACCTGGGAATCAAACCCAGGACCATCTTGCTGGCTAAGCCACCATGCTTGGATATAAGCATGGGCTGAATCATAAAAGAACCCTTACAACAGGTTGTCACGTTAACTGACTCAAGCCAACTCTCTTAAATTTGATTAAGGTGGTTCTAAACCCAGTAATTGGATTTTATATCATAATCTAATTTCCTTCAGTTGTGTGGTTCGTGTGTGTGTGTGTTAATAAAGATCATATAATTAAGCAGTGCTTAAATACAGGTGTGGGAACTCACAACGAGGAGCAGAATAATGCAGATGCTGCGCTGGATGTAAAGTGTGTGAACAGTATAGCATGAGTGTGAAGTGTGAGTGTGTGTGAAGTGTGTGTAGTGCGTGAACAGTGCGTGAACAGTATAACATGAGTGTGTGTGAAGTGTGTGTGTATAGTATGTAGTTAGTGTTGTGTGTGTAGTGTGTGTAGTGCGTGAACAGTATAACAGGAGTGTGTGTAGTGTGTGTAGTTTGTGTAGTGCGTGAACAGTATAGCAGGAGTGTGTGTGAAGTGTGTGTGTGTGTACAGTATGTAGTTTGTGTGTGTCTGTGTGTGTAGTGCGTGAACAGTATAGCAGGAGTGTGTGTGAAGTGTGTGTGTATAGTATGTAGTTTGTGTGTGTGTGTCTGTGTGTGTAGTGCGTGAACAGTATAACATGAGTGTGTGTGTATAGTATGTAGTTTGTGTGTGTGTGTGTGTGTGTGTGTGTGTTTTTTTATTATATATAGTGTATATATATCTAAA
>JAYDZG010000001.1:38352154-38366286 GCA_034509265.1 Microcambeva bendego
TATCATTGCCGAAATACTTCATGGATCGATGATCCATCAAGTGACCGAGAGTCGGCTGCGACTAAACGGATAATCATTATCAATTACTCAATGTTCACCTTTATACATTTCAGCTCGTATGGCTTTCAAATGTAATTACACTTGAATAAAATTGCCTAGCTGGCATTATTTGTATTTGGATAAGAAAGTTGTCTAAATGTATTTTATATTGTGCGTAAATGTTATAATTTATGCATCGCTGGTTAGTTTGGGCACGAGTCGATGCAGATTTTCATATCAGCACATTTCTGAATGTCTTTATTAGAAATTGCACCTCCAGAAGTCAATATCTATTCAGCATCTTGTCCTAACCTTCTGTAAATCACTTTTGCTGCCTTTGTTCTTTTTTGACAGCTTTCTTTAGAGCCTGTTGTTTAACATCCCATCCAAAAATATAGAAAAACTGTGTATACTGTTATTAAGAATTTATTCTTAGTAGTTATTAGAGCTGGTACTGATCTGATACTCTATTTCAGTATCAGTCCTATATTGGCCGAAATCACTGGATTAGATGATTGAAGGAAGAAAACGTGTAATCCGATTCGTACTGTTGCTTAGTATAAATAACGCTTAATGTAAATAAGGCCATTCAGAAATTAAAACCTACTGATCTGCTTGAGCCATATCTAACGCTTTAATGATAAATTACTCACCTGAAATGAAGAAAATCGATCTTGTTCCAGCTCGGAGATCTCTCATGTACTCAAAAATGAATCCATTAGGGTTTTGAAATAAAATAAACTCCATTGATTGTGAAACCAAAAATACTGATAATGCCTAGTAATGTCCTGTTCAACTCAGCATTCGCTCAGGGATTAGTTTCAAAGTTCAAATAAACTTCAGCAGAACTGTAAGGTTGTAACTTCTGTATTTATTCTTGTGGTCATTCATTTGTTTTATAGTGAGAGTGTTGTTATTTAGATAGCTAGTTTACCCATGATGCATTGAGGCATGTATTATTACCTCTTTGTGAGAGGAGAAATGCTGGTATCTGGTTTGTATTGGTATCGGTAGATACTCAGTTTGCAATATCGGTATCAGAAATAAAAACTTGATGTTGAGCCAGCCCTAGGAATCATTTACTACCATATTAGTTCAACTACAGAGTTCCTGAACCATTAAAAGATGTTCAGTATCTGCATTGTGGTGGTAGTGCTGTATCTGTACACCTATCAATCAGCTGCTTCTGCATTTTGTAGGTCGGCAATGAATAACTGTGCAACAAAAATATATAACGTTAAAAAAATAACGTTATTTTATATTCCATGTTATAAAAAAATAAGGCAAAGGTTTTGACACCCTGGTCAAGTTTGAATAATTTTCTTAACATAACACATCCATGGTATCAGGGAACACACACATGCTTTTGCTTTGTTTAATTGAGCACATGGGTAAATTGTTTTATTTGGTTTTACCACTTAATAATGGTCAAGGTCTTATTTAGGATTTCTATAGGATTGTATATAGATTTTTTTTTAAAGCTCTGTCTTTATGCAACATTTAAATTGTTGAGTTTTCCAAAGTAAAAAAAATCTTGAGTTCCACTTAAATGCTCAAAAACCAAAGCCTGCCATTACATCCTAATTATCTCAAGCCACCCATTGAACCATTCCTTTACATTTTAGGACTGAATTGTAATTTGCAGCTCCACACACCAGTGAAGCCTTTATACACCAATGTCTGTATGACATGAGCTCAGTTTGTTAGATTTTTTGCTTTCCACACTAATTTTATGGCTCTGTATGGGCGACTGTTGTTTGTCTTTTATCGTAGCTCGCAACACTAAGGGACGCAAACAAAGCAGTTTGGAAGTGAGTCAGACCATTGGCAGATCACTCTGTGGAAATGACTCTCAACCATTAAAGATTTTGAGCACCACAACAGTTTGTTTAATTAAAATCTGTTTAAATGCAGATTTAGTATGTGTGCATTTATCATAATGGAGGAGAAAAGTCTGTATTTGTGCCTGAGTAGACGTGAAGAAAGCTCGCAAGCTTAAGGACAGCGTGACCTCAGAGAGTCCTTGGTAAAACAAGGGTCAACATTGGCTCGGCTTTTGTAAGGTGGATAGAGCTTCGTGATTTCAGGATCTTATCTATGAAGAAAAGAATCACCAGGATGCTTGATTCAAAAAGCTTTAACAAACAATAGTTGAAAAAGTTAACTTGGCCAAGTGATTCTCTCTCAGAATTTGCACAACCGCCGTGTCTGAAAACAGTCCGCACGAGATCATAAAGAGATCATGAGCTCTTCTGAGGTCAGCTTAGATATAGTCCAATGAGTGGGGTCAGTAACTCTCCACTGACCTGCTGATTCAGTGTGAAGAATCTACACCGGCTCTGCCTACGCCCTGACCTTCACATTGGAAAGCAGTTATGAAAGTGAGTGAGTTACAAGCTATTTCTAGTTAACATTAGGGAAGTTACACTTCAAATGGAACCTATATGAATCGGTTTATTTGGGGGATTGATTCCTATTGATGACTTTTAAGATGAATCTATATTCACTTTCAACAGCAGGGGGCGCTGACGCTTTTTTCTTTTTTTTTTCTTTTTACTAAAAATCCTCGAGACAAAATGTTCACCTTGAGGAATCGATGAGTTTTACTTTTGCACTCCACGTTCACGCCGTCGTCAGGTGTCGTGAAAAAGCTGAGGGCCATCCCGCCGACTGTTTAGTTAGAAAGTGCGATTTAGGACGGAACCGAGAACTCAGAGCACGGACTGCAAAATTTAATCAGAGCGATAATAACAGAAAAGATCCAACAGAAAGAAATAAAGCTTAAGAAGTCATCATGTGTTTTTGTGACAGACTTTTCATCATTACAACCACCACGCTTGATTTTCAGAAGAAACACTGATGTACACACACACACACACACACACACACACACACACACACACACACACTCAAACACACACACGCCAAATTCACCTCATCTTACAGAAACAATCCTGACAAAACTTTTTTGCCTCCTACAAAACTTTAAAGCTTTGTCTTGTTTAGGTGCTTATTTCCTATTATTAATAATAATATATAAGTAGTAGTGTTATAAGTAACCCACATTTCGTCTTGCCTGGATCACAGTAAAATCATGGACAAACAATGCATGACAAAAACTGAGAAAGATACTGAGCAAAAAATCCCTCATTTTGGGTTTATGTGCCCTTTATTTAGTTATAGTTGTTTTTCTCAGAAACCCCTTTTTCTGGATTGAAAAATCCTGCTCTAATCCTGCATTTCTCGGCGTTGTGTTCTGTTTACCATGAAATAGTTCCTTCATTTGTGTAGTCGGGTATCATTCAGCCTTCAGCATCAGTGTAAGTACTGATCTCTCAATGAGACGGACTGTGATCTCGTGACCCGTCTTTTTCCCAGATCACTTACTCACTTACTACTGATGCGCATGGCAACCGGGCCAATCTCATTTACATTCTTCTCATGAATATTTAGTTTTGCAGCCAGGGGCGAATCAAGGCTGAATCTGTGCTTCATTATCGTTATTCGTTTCAGTATGGATTTTGTTTCCATGACGATGCCAGTCATTTTAGGTTTAGATTGGGTCGTGTATTATGGAGTAAAGAGGAGGAGATGTTGGCATGATCGATCTGGCATCGATGGGGGTCGACTGGCCGGTTTTACTCCTTGTGATTACAGGAGTGCATTGCAGCAGTGTGGTATGCTAATGGCTGCCTATCGGCTTCACTGTTGACAGCTCATTAAGGCTGAGTTTCCTCTCACCGCAGAGCCGATCACGATGGTTTTTAAAATACAGAGTCAAAAACTCTCCTTAACCTCCGGAGCTCTGAGGATTTCTGCACAGCTTTTGAATCCAGGCAGGGAATGATGACAAAATAATAAACAATAAAGAGAAAGCAGTTTTTATTGAGTTACCTATTCGAGTTTGAGCTTTGTTTTATATTAGTTGTCCAGATATAATATTTTTAACAGGTCTACCTGCAGTCCAGACACGACTTGATCATTGATTTGATATTGATAGTGTGTCACCAAATTGTTTAGTGGGTGGCTAAGTGGAATCATTTGATCCTGTTTGTGGGAGGTTAACATGTTCTCCCGGTGCCTGTTTGGGTTTCCTCCGTATGCTCCGGTTTCCTCCATCAGTCCAAAGACTATTGGAGACTATTGGACTATTGTGGTCAATTGGAGATTCTAGATTATAGTCCATGACTGACATTAAAAACTTAAACTGATGAACCTTGTATAATTAGTGTTTACCTGGCCTGTCAAAGATTTAACGTAGTGTGAAAAGCAGGACATTAAAATCCCAATAACTCTTTAGTAATCATTTTGAGTTAATGACATGGCATGTTGGGCTATTTTATTCCTGCAAACTTTGATGAGGTGTTAAGAGGAACACAAAGTTTTTTTCTTGTTGTTTTTGCAGGTTGGACACCCCTCCCAATGATCAGGTTTGTTAGTTAATTAGTTGGATGGATGGATGGATGCATGGTTGTGTTATGTTGGGTTGGGTAGGGTGGGTAGGTAGGTATTCATCTTTTCATGCATCTTTTCAGACACATGCAGTCTTTTACAGATCAAAATTGGTGTGCACAACATTGTACTAATCCTAGGGATGACAAATTAGCTAAATACATTTTTTATATTTCTTTTTTAATATAAATGTATATTTTGTTATTTTCTAATATGGCTGAGCAGTCATAAAAGCATTTCACTGCTGGTTGTACCAAGTACGACTATGTATGTGACAAATTAATCTACATTTGATTTTATTCGATCTGAACTTTGCCAGTTTCCTTACTTAGTAATCATAGGGATACTAATTTTGCTATTGGAATGTAAATAACGAATAACCAGACGTGTTAATGATGAACTTGGATGAATGAATGAAGGCATTTCTTGGCATTGATGTCATTATTATGAGACAATGAGCAGAGTTTGACTTTTATAATGGAGAATGATAGCTAAGTGAGCAGCCCTGTGTCCTCACAGCAAGAAGGTCCTGGGTTCAATCCCCAGGTGTGGTGGTCTGGGTCCTTTTTTCTGTGTGGAATTTGCATGTTCTCTCCATGCCTGCGTGGGTTTACTCCGGGAGCTCCGGTTTCCTCTCACAGTACAAAAACATGCAGGTGAGGTGAATTGTCCATGACTGTGTTCAATATATTGTGTGTAGTGATTAAACTTGTGTATTGAATATCCGTTTCCTGTCATGAGTGTAATCAAAGCATAAAACGTGACATTAAAATCCCAAATAAATAAACAAATCATGGAGAATGATGTCAAATATCCACAAAATTTCCTTTGTGTGTTACTTTCTCCTTCCCATTATGCACTTTGGGTCTGCAATTATTATTAACTGCAAAACGCACGAACATTTTCAATAAAGTCGTAAAATAATTCTAGGGTTAATATGTAAACCAAACCATGTCACAGACACACCTCAACATCTTATAGCTTTCGTGGTAGAGTGTAGTCCTTTAACGCTGAGAATATGGGTGACCAATTTCATATTTATGACACAGGATGTTCAGTGGTGGTCGCTTGTCCACACACTTTTGCCCCTATAGTGTTTTTGGTGGGTAATCGATTTTGCCTGTTTCGAACCAAATCCAAAGTGCCCGACAAGATATAGAGACTAAACAACACATTTTTACACGTACATGAGCAAGACAGCTCTGTTCCAGCCTAGGTAATGGATAACAGAGCCCCTGTACTCAATGGTGTATGAAAAAACTCAATTTATTTGAGGGCTGTGGGAACACGACATGCATGAATAATGTAGTTGTTGTTTTCGGGGAGGCCATCACTCTTGGAGATGAAAATTTTGAAGCCGTAAAGCATGAGTTGCATCTTATGGGCGATCGTGTTCCTATATCTAGCTTACCTTGATGCACACTACATAGCCAAGATGACGTGGGTCATATATCGATATTGCCTCCTCAGTTGCACAGGAAAGCACAGAAAGAAGAATAGAAGAATAGAATGCTCTTATTTGTCATTACACATATACAGATGTACAGTACAATGAGAAAGCAGCCTGATGATGGTGCACGTAGGTCTATCGTAAAGCCGACACAATAGACGATCAGTAAGCCGTTTTATAACACGGTCCCAAGAAAGTCAGAAGTGGTTTGGATTTCTTAAACCCCTTTAATGCATATCATCATGAATTCACTTAATAAACTGTAAACTGTAAAATTCAGTTCAGTGAATTGTCTTTAACCCCTTATCCTAATTAGGGTCGGGGAGGGGTACGGGCTCAAGGCACATGGTGACACCCTGGCTGGGGCTCCAGTTCATCGCAGGTACCTACAGGACAATTCAGTGTCTCCAGTCTACCTAGTAGCATGTCTTTGGACTGTGGGAGGAAACCGGAGAACCCGAAGGAAACCCACGTGGATAATTATCTTGATAATTATCGATATTGATCAATATAGTATTTATCATGATAACATTGGCCAAATCTCCCAGCACTATGTCGGACATTTACACAGACGTGATTGGCTATGTCTAAGGGTGATAAGAGCCCTGTGATGGATTGGTGCCCTGTCATATGTGTTCCTGATTTTCTCTCAGTGTTTCCTGGTGGAAACACATCTGGCAAAGATGAAGCAGTATAACCTGTAAGAAATGAATGTTTTTGCTTTTAAATGTATTAATCACTCAATTGATCTGTTTAAATAAGCTTGTTTTAATGTTTTTTTTTATACTGCAGTTCAGAGTAGTTGATATTATTGCTGAGCACCTTGGCTGACACTCATACTCTGTATGAGTGAATCAGAATGACTTGTGTTCGAATAACATGGCTGTATGTTTGTAAATGACATGTACATCTTGGTGCAGCAAACCCTTGACTTTTGACTAAATGTTTATCTTGGGCTCGTGCCCGCGACCAAATCACAGACGTGATGTTATTCGCAATAACACATGACCTTGAGTGTTCTGTTGCTTTTTATAACACTTTTTTTTTTCAAAAGAAAATAAATGCTATCAGAAAATCATCTGTTTTATTAATTTCTGGTTCTGTATAAGTACAAATTCCAAACAACTAGCGCTTTGTGTGCATTAACCTTGCTGGTACTGGTAACACATCACTTGTTACTAGGCAACGCATAAGCGGAGTAATACAGAGAAATCTTGCAACGCTTCTCAACCAATCAGATTGTAAGGTCAGAACTACCTGTTGTATAATAAACAATAATAAACAGCAATGTCGGTACCATACACTAAAATGTGCTTTGTCTCATTACTACGCTGTCTCAGAACCATCTTTGACGACATTTTAATAGTAGATTTTAACATAAGATTAAGAAAACACTAGTAATGTAGCAGAAAATTATACATACTTCACTTTACGAGTCAAGAACATCTCAATGGCTAAAAGAAATCGACAGAACTAGACCACTAGGTCCACTTTACTGCTAAAAATGTAGATTTGGGGTTTTATAGGTTTTTGTATTAAATCCTAATTGAATTTTTAAAATACAGCTTAGTTCCTTGATTAATATTCAGCATTACAGGGTCTGGTGGGTCTAGTGTCTAGTGGGTCTAGTGGACTGGACAAAAAGACTCCCTGGACAGTGCCCGTCAAACCATTGCAAAGAATCACACCCTCATTTATCCACTCACTCACGCATACAGATGTGATTTAGAGCAGCAACTACACCTACTGGGACGTTTTCAGACCTAGAGAAAATCCATCCAGACATGGGACGTGCA
Source organism: Microcambeva bendego (assembly GCA_034509265.1). Lineage (NCBI taxonomy): Eukaryota > Metazoa > Chordata > Actinopteri > Siluriformes > Trichomycteridae > Microcambeva > Microcambeva bendego. The sequence continues at coordinate 38,359,892 of JAYDZG010000001.1, forward strand.
TGCACTAGTTCATTTTAAACTGTAATACATTGCATTTCTTAACATGTCCACTAGGCCAATCATGTCCTGTTTGAATGAGGTGAGGTGTTATCGGATAGTAGATCATGACGATGGATGTGGTATTCCTACTGTAGAAGGTTACACATGTGACTCATGGGATGGTAGTCAAATGTACGAGGGTTCTTCAAAATGTTTTTGTACTACATATTAACTATTTACTAAGAATGACTGCACTTTTTAACACCTTCTGAAGTATATTTTCCCCAGCAAAAGGCGCTAAAGGTGCTAAAACTTTTTGGAGATCCTTCACCGCATGTTTTGTTGTTCCCAAAGTTCCTTAAATTCAGATTGTGAAGTGTTTGTTTCCCATTTCTGTGTTGGCTTGAGCGTGGAAAGCTTTGCTTTTCAGCTGCAATGATGATCCCTTTCACATCATATTCTCGTCCCACTCGTACTTCATTTCTTTGAGAGCTGTAGGTTGTGAGCTGCTTTTTCCATCTCGCGTCCTTGCTCACAGATGCATACAGATGTTTGCGAGTGGAAACTGCATCTGCTTCAGTTAAGTCCTGCTGTCCGCATAGCTCGTCTTTTCAGTAGGCGGGAAATTAATTGAATTACATTTGTGTTGCTCAAGGCGCGCAATACATTACCAGCCTGTCCTGATTGCTAATTGGAAATCACAGGCTAGTTGAGCAGAGCTTCCTTTTTCACTCTTTCATTATGGAAAGGTTTGAAAAGGCTCCTCTCGGGCTAACTGTCTGATTGGTGTTATTCTGTAGGCCACAGTCTTCCTGTAAATTATAGATGAGAGTCTGATACAAGTGTTTCTTTAACCGCTGGTATACCGCTAGTTTGTTTCTTATGCTTCTTATGCTTCAATAAAGTATTTAGAAAAAAGGGCTGAAGAAAGTCATAGGTGGAGAATCCACAACAAAGAATCTGAAAGATCTCCTCACTGCAAAATCTCTCCAGATATTCCTTTTTTATTTATTTATTTTTTAGTTTATTCATTTTCTTCCCTTTGTCTTCCAACTTTTAGCATGTCCCATTGCCTGATGTGTCATGCTTACGATGTCCTATTGTGACTCCCGCTCTGAAGAGAACAAAGTCACTCCCTCTCCAAATTGTTGGCGGCGTCCATATGCATGTTGTCATCTACACTAGACTGGCACACTGTGGATCAGCACTGTGTATGGAGAGACACACCCTGATCAACGCACTCTTTCCCTGCCACTCTTTAGGTGCCATCAATCAGCCAGCAGAGGTCATAATTGCATCAGTTGTGTGAGAGATCTAATCTGGCTTAATATGAACAAAAGGTCAGTCGTTGTTCAGCTCAGGAAAGCCAGCTTGAAGAACCGAGACTCCCAGATCTGCCTTTCTTGTATGTTTTTCATCCCTGTGCCACCTGAGTGGTAGTGATTAGGTCCTTTTTAGTCAAACTGCCATAAACACACAGCAGGAAGACAGTAATAAAGCCTGCTGTGTTACACGGTTTGGAAGAGATGGCACCATACAGACAGAAGAAGGAGCTGAGGGTGGCAGGGATGAAGATGCTGAGATTCTCATTGAGAGTGACAAGGATGGAAAGGATTTGGAACAACTTTATTAGAGGGTTGGTGCAGAACGGATGTTTTGTAGACAAAAGGATGGACATGTTTGGACGTGGAATGAGAGTTTTGACAGAGAGCGGTGCTGAGGAGGAGAGAACAGTCAAACAGGTGGTTTATGGAGGCTGAGAGGGAGAACATGCTGGTGGTTGGTTTGACTGAGGAGAACGTTTATGACAGGGTAATGTAGTGTGTGCAGAAGAAATAGAATGCAGTAGACCCATGACTAGAAAAAGTATAGTGTTGTAATGGACACTACTGGTCAGTCATGGTGGGTCCAGTTCCATGGTGTATAACTAGACACAAGGTCCATGAAATTAGGAACATTTTTCCATGAATTTAGTAGGGCCCTAGTTATGATACATGTGGTTTATTTTTCTATGTGAATAAGTGAATTGACACAACTTTTCTAGTTTGTCACTGGTGCTATATAAGCGGTTGGCAGGATTGGGGCTTTATTCAAAATAGTTTAACATAGTTTGTTTCTAATTTAGATGTACCTAGATGTACCTAATTCAGATACACAAACAATAATCACATAGTATATTTTTGCATTTGATTTAAAGAGAAATAACAAAAGGAAACTTTTACCACATAATTTGTCATTTTTCATTTAATAAAATCGTATCGTGAACCCAGTGTCCAGGACCCAGTATCCAGTATCCAGGAAACCTAGTAAACCAGGAAATATGGAATCAAGAGTCTTAGCCTGTGTTGAATGACTGGTGGCCTTTTGCTTTCTAATGTTATAGTCTTGCTAACTAAAGTTAATCTTTGTCTTTAGGGAAGCCCCTGGCTCTGTCTCCACTGGAGCCTCAGTCCACTACACTGGCTCTGGAGCTGCGGGTTCGAGAGGTGGAGGAAGAGAATCGAGCTCTGAGGAGAGAGCTGAGCCAGCTGCCCAGGAGTCTCACCCATAATAACCAGCAGAGTAACCAGAGAAATGGTGGACACCATGGGAACCGGTCCCAGCCTCATTCCACTGAAGAGGGAACTGGGGACAGTGAAGCTCAGAAAGCTTTCTCCAAAAGCAATGGATCCAGCTGCATCCAGCAGCCTGTTGTGGACAAATGTGAGGTACGCATGAGGATGAAAAGACTTTTTTTCTGTCTTTAGGACAGCCACAGTGGTCTGGTCTGAAATATCATTGCAAACTTTCGGCCAACAGCACTAGCTGGAGCTGCTGGTCCATAAGATCGATAACACAAATTGAAGTCTGTGGAAGTGTGTCCTCCTTTATACACTACCTTTCGCTACTTTATTGGTATTTCTGTGGGTGGGCGTACATTTTTATTGGATGGGTAAAGGTTAAACAGGAACAGCAGCCATGTCTGTGGGGGTTTTATGTTGGCACTGGGGTTTCCTTACTCATGCAAAAACTGGATTGGCAAGATGGGTGGGGCATAATATAGTTTCTATCAGGATACATCGGCACACACACATTTTACAGTATTTCTGACCTTATTGTTTGCGACAAAATATACCCATGCTGCATTGCAAAAAATATTTAATAACCTCCAACTCACTAAAGCAAAATCTGTGCTGTTCATGTTGCCAAATCCACTCAGAATAACTCATTTTACTTTTCTTCTTTGATTTTATGCTGCACATAGGCGCACAAACAACTTTGAACTTTGGACTCATTTGTGATTCCTTCTGGTACTAGATGGTGTAGTGTGAAACTTCCAATCACAGATGTGGAAGACCATGACTGAAAAGATTCCAGAGTGTGAGAGATCCAGATGTGTAGTTTAAACTGTACAGAGATTGATTGAAGATCTGAAGATTTTTTTTTGAATGTAAAGCTCATAGCTTCTCATTAAATATATCAATCACATCAGGTTTCACTGACTAATGTGAACAGTAAGATGAACATATGCATTATGAGCAGAACTAGTTCAGCATATTAAACCTATGCTGTAGCAAATAGTAACAAAACTACTCATGATACTGGGTTCACGATTCAATTTTTTTTACCTCTTTTAAACATTAATAATTTTTATTATGACAAATCCTTTTTTTCTTTTTCTTTTTAAAAATAAAATAACTAAAATACTGTATTTGGCTGGAATATCCCAAACCTGGCAAACAAGCATATAGCCAGAGCCCTCTGCTGTTTAAAGTAAATATAAAATAATTTGATTTAAATGGACAAAAGAGGAAAAATGTGTAAACAAAATATAATAAGAAGAAGAAATGACAAAATTCAACTTCATTGCATTTTGTAAATAAGAATGAATGTGGACTGGATGACCGAGAGTTCAAGGGTCACAAACATACAAAATAGTTTTTCGACCACTGACTGAGATTTCTTCCAATTTCTTAAACCTAACCAAAGCTTCCAACCAAATGAATATCTACTAAAGCATCACAGCCTGGTTTTGTTTACCACACATTTATCCAACCTTGTAGCTCTATTTCAGCCGAGGAGTGAAAAAGAAAGAACAGCTTCATCTAGCAGCCCAAAATAACAGACATCCTCTTCTCTATTACCTGCCGTCTGATGGAAAATCTCTCCAAGTGCTTGTGATGCGGTGAGGCAGGATCTGTACTCATCAGTGCACACCTGTATTCAGCATCAGGCTGCTTTTCTTCAGCGTTTTGACCCTAACAACCAACCTCTGCTTTTTCACACTTTACTGAAAAGTACAGTGATTGAGTTATTATTATCATTAGTTCGACACAGTCCTTGATGCATTGGTGAAAAGCCAAGTTCTCTGATTTTTTCAGCCTCCAGGTCTGCCATCAGTCAGTGTAGGAGTAACCAGACATTTTATGGTGTTTCCTGGTCCATAATGGCTGTTTCCTCGATGCTGAAAAACAGCAAAACACTCAAAATGCTAAAGAAAAAAATCCCTTTACCTTTATACTGCAGCATGATGCCAAATAAATAAATAAATGCCCGCCATAGCAGATCATAGTCTACATAATTGATTTGGCATAGGTTTGATGCCGGATGGCCTTCTTGACACAACTCTCTAAGCTTGGAATGCTCTATGCTGGTTTATGCATCCTAGTGGCTCTATATCCATTGTTTTTGGACTTCAGGAGGAAACCCATGCAGATATGGGGAGAACATGCAAACAACTCAGAAAGGACCAGTTCTGACCGGTCTGGAGATTGAACCTTCTTGTTCTGAAGCGACAGTGAGCCACTGTGTCGCCCTTGTAAACACATGACTAAAGCTGTTTAAGGATCACAGTTTAAATCGTTGTTACTAAACACGGAGAAATACAAGAACCTGAATGATACAGAATCACATGTGAAGCTTCGCTAACTAAACTGTCAAGGAACCAAGGACGTTTTACTGAGTTCAAATATCCTTAACTGGACCATTTAAAAAAGAATAATCAACACGAACAGACAAATGAAAAGATTGAAAACAGCAAATTAGGCTCTAAATAAAATAACAGAAGCACTTTGTGTAAAGTTAATGCACTTTAAGTTATGTACTTAAGTGATTAAATACTGAATCCATTTTTTAACTTTTTATTTTCTGATTGTACTAATGAGCAGAATTAAACTCACCTTACTGTTTTGGCCCCCATGACGATCTTAATTTTGTATGTAGCCCCTTGGAAAGTTTAATTGCCCACCCCTGGTCTACAGCAAACATAACACCAATGTTCCACTGCAACATCAGACACTCCCTGCTGCTCACACATCCCAATCCAATCACTGACCGGTTTAGTTTTATTTTTCCTCCTTGCCTTTACACTACATATCAGCACACCAAAGTGTTGCTTTTTCTTTTTTGCTCATCATTAAACACCTCGACACTTCTTATGTGTGTTTTTGGGGGTTGTGGAGACAGGACTGACCCGTGATTTCTAGTGTTGGCTCATGTTGTGTGTGACACCCTATAACTATCAGTCGTGTAGACTAAAAGACTCCTGAGTGTGAGAGGTCAAGTGTTCAGTGGGAACCGTAAAGACATCAACACTTTGTAATGAAAAGTCTGATTCTCCTCTTGATGATCCTTCATTCGTTTTTAATTGAGACAGATTCTCTCCATTCTCGAGTCATACACACAAAATACAGAATTGGCCACACCAGAGCGTGTACAGAGATTAATCATCGGCTAATGAGAGAAAGTTTGCATCCCTATTTTCTTGATTCTACTGACCTTTCGTGAAATAGAAGTAAATAAAGAGCAAGGCCAAATCAGCCTCACCTGTCAGTCAGGACGCGTCTCAGCACAGGTCACAGTGTGTTATTCTTCCCAGTGGATACCTCAGCAGTGGAATGAACAGGGAAATAAAAAAACATTTCAAAATACAGAGGCACCCCACTCTCAGGCCGCTATCTGCTCATGCACCTGTGGCTCCGTGGCTAATGCCATAAACCAACACAATGAGAGGCAGGAGCAAATATCTGGCTTCTGAAAAAGTGCAATAAGCCACTAATAATCCAAGTGCCACACTCCAAATGGCAGGCTCTAAATGTCAGGCGGCATTTCTAATGACTTCCCCCTCGTAATATCTGCATCAGGCTTTAGGCTTTTGGACTGGACTTTACATCGTACGTGATTTGTTTCATTCCCAGACCATTCACGTTGCCATCGTGTGTGCTGGGTACAACGCCAGCCGAGATGTGGTGACGCTGGTCAAGTCTGTGCTGTTCCATAGGTGAGTTACACTTTCAGGCTTACACATACACCATATTGCCAAAATTATATAGACACTCTCGGTTCAGTGTAAGCTAAGATTTGGACCACACCCTTGCCTTTTATGTAGAGTTGAAGTGTACACACAGCTGTAAATCGTCTGAAGCGTTTAGACCTTC
>JAYDZG010000001.1:38493958-38506793 GCA_034509265.1 Microcambeva bendego
ATATTGTACTCAATCAGGTTATCTTTGTCTGATATTCAAATTTCTTTGATAATCCAAAACATTTAAGTGAAGCAAAGTTACAAAAACATATGAAATCTGTAAGGGCCAAATAGTTTTTCACAGCACAGCACTTTGTGATGAACTGGCAACCTGTCAAAAGTGTTGCCTTTTGCCCAATTAATTAGACCCACCAATACCCTGAATAAAGTAATGATACTTATTTTCAATTGGTGGTTCCAAAATTTAAAACAGTTTGAGTAAAGGTTGAAAGGTTTCGTGTGGAGGTAAACTTGCTCGCCAGTGCTTTGATATAACTGTTGATATATAAAAGCAGTGAGTGAATACATTTACATCCTAATAATAGGGGGAAGGGGGTTAATTTAAACTGGAGAAGGTGAACACTAAGCCTAAAAATGATGAACAGCCCCAAGGACGGTGTACTCCAAAAGGAGGCAGGGCGGTGTCACCACACAAATGTAATTCCACTTCAAAATGGCTCAGACGGGCCATTGTGCGTCACTTATTGCCAGCTTTTATAGCTACTGATCCTGCTACTGCTTATTCATTTGCTCCATTTTGTTTTTAATGTTGAACCTGAAGGAATAATAAGGGTCCTTAAGCAGATGAGCCCAAACCCAAACCAAATTCAAATGGAACTGTATTTTCAATGACAGTGCAGAAAGTGGCATCAGCTTTATGTGAATGTTTATTAACATTTGCCAAGTTATGGGCAGTAAGGTTTATGTTTGCTTTATGATTGCATATAACACAAATGTACAGCAAATATATAAAAAGGTTGAATATGTTTTTTTTTCTGTATGCAGTACAATGGAAAATATCACTTACCCTATTGTCATGCACAATTCTGATAAGTAGAGGCAAATAACAGAGTTATTTTCAAATGTAATAAATGATTGTGATAGCCTAGGGGTTAGGGCACAGGACAGGTAATCCAAAGATTGTCGGCTCAAAGCTCACCTCTGCCAGGTTGCTGCTGTTGGGCCCTTGAGCAAGGCCCTAAACCGTCATTGCTCAGACTGTATAATGTAACTGTACTGTAAGTCGCTTTGGATAAAGCTGTCTGCTAAATGCTGAAAATGTAAATGATTACTGATTACACAATATGTGTTAATATGTACAAGTGTTGTTTATCTGTAAATTTGGGCTTGTCAGTGACAATTTAACTTTTTTCGGGACACAAACATGATAATTAATGTATTGGCCTAGTACAGGCAATAATCCTTTGTAAAGCAACCATCCCACCCCAAAGTTTCAACAATATAAATACATGTAAACCCCCTCTATTATTAACCCAGTATATTGTTTTTAAACTAAAATAAACTTAGGTATGAACTTATATTTTCGATATTTCATTTATGTGTGTGGTATTTTTGTTGGAAAACGACAAAAGAGTGTGTTGAACATGACATGACATGCATGTTAACTACAAAAGTATGTAAACTTTTAGCATGAAGAAATACATCGACTCTGTGAGTGAACTTGCAGATTTTGCACAAAATTATTTTGTTTATTACATTTGCAGTTTCGAGATTAGTTTACAGTTTAATGCTGTTCAACACACTTAACATTCTCGAGTCATTTAATAATAGCATTAAATGCTAGTTAAGGAGTAACGTTTGTCTTGGTTGCGCCTGCGCATTACTGAAGCGTATGTTCGTGTGTGTGTGTGTGTGTGTGTGTGTGTGTGTGTGTGGAGGAGGGGGGAGTTCCGTTCTTCTTTCACAGCTTCATCCGGGAACTTCCGAATTAGCATTGACAACCGAAGCGCAACTTTTTTCCCCAGGCAAAGTGAAATCCAGCCGCGGACTCGGACAAAAATATAGTTCCCGCTCGCTTTTTTTTTTAAATCCGAAATTAGCTAAAAAGAAATAAAAATCCTCTCGGCGGATTCTCGGGAGGAGTCTGGAGTGGTGCTCGGTGAAGTGGATGTGTCCGAGCGGCGACATCTTTCCTGTGCTGGGTGTTTGAAGCACTTTGTGTGGTGGTGAAGTGAAGTGAGAGATGAGAGCTGCTGGTCAGTAAAGAAGATAGAACTTGCTTTTGGCGGCCCGACTTCTTGTTTGCAGCGCTTAAATCAGGCTTTTACATCGGAAAAACCTCGGATTGCACGGAAACTTTATTTGATCGCATCGAAAGTGGGAGAAAAGTGATTTTGAAGTCCGAACATGGAACTACAAGGCCTGCAAGAGGCGTTGAAAGTGGAGATCCAATGTCATCAGGTAAGTGAAACATCAGCCGCAGCCGGGTTTTATTCTAGCGCCTATAATAAAGCGAGCGCTCGGAGAAAAAAACGCACCGTGACGATTAATAGGATGGAACGAAGGGCTTCATTTCTGCGGTCTCAATGTTGCACTTGCTTGTCTGGTGTCGCTTTTTAAATATTGTTTAAGTTGTTCTTACTAATGCACTTTTCGTTCCTTGTGATGTTTGCGTATTCTTCCAGCAAACAAGCATTTGTAGGAGTAAGATAATGCGGTGTTTTGTGTGTATCGAGACCAGGACGAGACTTGAATATTTATGAGGAGTCGCTGTATGTGGTTCGCTTTGTTCCTCCCTGCTGGAACTTGTACACTTTTTGGCATGATCCATCTTCTTCTGTTTGAAGAAACTAGTTGCTCAGATGAAGCAGAAGTCTTGTAGGATGACTGTTTTTAAACCTTGTGCATATTAAGAAAGAAATAATAGCGGTGTGATGAACTCGGTTCAGTCTCTCTTGATTTGCATCGTCCCGTATGAAGTTCCAGTCCATCAAAGCCAAGCTTTTCTCTGCTTTGTCTTCTTCTTGTGTCACTTTGCTAAATAAATCTTGCTTTGACTTGTTTTGGATGCAACTTTTGGACAACATGTGATTTATTTCACTTGCTATGTCGGCCCACTTAGGCGAGACTTTGTTATGCTGCTCTATTCAACTTAATGTGAAACATTAAGGTAAAGTGTCAGTTCAGGACATTATTTTAAAACATTATTTTTAATCCATTGATATTTATTACGGTATAATATGGAGACAGCAAGTTAGTACACGGCCAAGTTTGTGTTGTCAACCTGTAAGGATGGAAACTTGTGCCAACTCGACCCGAAAATTCTTCCTTTAAGTTGTTTAGACTATTGAAGGCGTGTAGGGGGACTCACAGAACAACAAACCAGCTTGTTTGGAGCCACATTTGCTCTTTTCTTTTCCTGAAATTGATCTTTCGTGTTGCTGTCCTTGTAAGTATTAAACTAACGTACTGTCGCTTTAAACAAGTCAACGATAAACAGACTTCTGCGAAATCTACTCATGCATCGATTTATACGACAGCATTTCGTCGTTTACTCTCTATATTCTTTATATTCATCACAGTTGCTTTTTAAAACGTTTTATTTTTATATGAGGAGATCTGTGACTCGATACATTTGCATCGCAGAGTCTATACGTGATACCGAATTCATGCACAGTTTAGAATACTAGCGTACTAACTAGTGTACTTAACTGACTCGGCTACTTTATATACAGTTCATAGCGGCTGTGTACTTATCAAAATGCAAGTGTGTTTGCTTTCGGAACAATTTTAGCATCCATTTTTAAAAGAGTCGATGTTGTTTCTTAAGAGTACTTAAGGTTATAAAAGGCATCTTTAAGTATCAAATGTTCTCTTTCTGACACTCAGCGATTCAAAGTAATAATGACGTCGTAGAAAATGTACATTGTTTCGATGTAAATGTACTTATTCTACACTTTCATCGGCGCAGTTGATTCGGTCACATGACGACGTGGTAGCATTTGATTCGCCCCCGACTTTCACTTTTTTACAATCTCCGAATCAACCTACACCGTTATATGTTTGTTTAATAAGCTTATAACGGTAAAAATGCGTTTCTTTTAGTGAGAGCTGTAAATAACGGCTAACCGCTGGTTTCAGGACCACGAACAGATACCATAGGCACCGTCCCGAGCTGCGTACTACCATACTAACTAGTATAGTACTCCGGCATTTGTCATGTTCCGTAATGGCATACTACTCCAAACGCAAGTATTCTCGGATTGCTTTGGAAACAGTTTCAGCATCCATTTTGAGTAGGTCGACGAGTTTCTTGAGATTACGCAAGGATACGAAAGACTTTTAAGCATTAAATGTTCACAGTTTGAAACATGTTGCTATAAAATACAACACATTAGCAGTAGACTGAAGAATCTTAAGTTACATCGAAGCTTATTACTTATTCGACACTTATCGTTGTTTTTGCTGGGTCACATGACGGCGTGGTACCGTTTTGTTTGACCTCGACTTTCACTTTTACAGCATTATAAGTAAAATTACGCCCTTACATGATTTTTAAGTAACTTAAAGACATCTTAAGATCTGTTTTTAACTGCTGGGGAGGCTACACAGATCACAGAAGCTATTTTCAGCACCATGAACAGATGCCGAAGGCTGTTATAAACTGCACCCTTGCATACTAACTAGTGTAGTACGCCAGTGTCTGTCTCGTCAGCTATCGAGTTATTTTGAAATGTTTGATAGTTTTAGAATAAATGAATATATTTTAATAATGTTAAAGATGGCATTCGGTTATTAAATACACTTATAAAGTACCAAATGTAATGTAATAATTAAACACTTGACATTTCTGGTTGATAATTTCATTTATTTTCTTGCTAGCTGCGAAGTTTATTGTTGGTTTTGTTAACAGTAAAATAAATGTTTGAATTATCAAATGAATAAACATTTATTAATGAACATTAGTAAATGTTAATAGTTGACTTTTTGAGTCATTCAGTAAGAAAGTGTAAAGTAAAAGCCCTATATTAACTATACGTATTCCACCATTGCTAAATGCTTTCCTATTAATGCTTAATATATTAATACTCAATATGTTGATTGAGGACACCATTTAACAATAGGGTAGTATTCTGATTTTTGTTATTTTACATACTGACACACAAGTATTATATATGTAGTTCAAGTTTGTTAAGTGTTTAGCACATTTAAAGTATTTTATTTAGTACATTGGTGTAGTTCACTTAACATAAAGACCGAATACAGAATTAAACTATTTACATAAAACACTGGTTTGTAACTTATTTGTGTTCAAATATTTAGTATTAGATGATGTTAGATATGTTTATTTTAGCACCATGAAAATACGTAGTTTGTTGTACAGTTGTACTAATTGACTTCAGGCTATATACCAAACCACTACCCTACTAAGAAATAAAGTACAAGTTATACATACTATGCAGTACAACAAGTATGCATCAGAAAATGTAGCAACTGGGACATTTTTTGTCTGTGGCTTTTTTGATACTTTTTGCCTTTACAGGTTAATAAAATGCACAATAAACAAACATCATGCATTAACGATGCATGTACTAATATGGTGTGTTTCATTCCGTGCTTTAAAGAAATGATTACATATTTCTTGGAATGCAGGATCTTAGTTTCAGCACTTGGATAGCATGTTTATTAAACCCATGCACACCAAACTCTCACCAGTTAAACAATAGTGTAAAACTTCACCATTTGTGTGGGATATTTAAGATGTAAGAGTGTAGCAGGTTTTGGGGTTGTTCCTGTTCAAATGTTTTTATTCTTTTCACCAGTTAAATAGTGGAAGCTTCCATTTTGTGAGAGCGGAGGGGGGAGGTGCTGGTGTTGGTTTTCTTCCTAACATGGAGCAAAAAAAAAAGTCTGCAGCAGAAAGAGAGTTTGTCAGGGTGGGGGGATGGGGTCTCATTCATACACAACATTACCATTTTGATGGCTTTGATGCTGTTTTTGGAGGAAGCAGGGGGAGGGGAGTCGAAGAGGAATGAGGAGAAAAGGCGAGTCAGCTTTTATTGGCTCTTCCATTTTTACACCGTGCAGGAAGGAAGTTGTTTTTCATCATGGAGTGTTACTATATCTGTGTCCGAAATGGCTCGCTCTCCCTGTTACCTACACATTGCAAAATGCTGCCTGTTTTAACCTCAGAAGAGTGTTTTGAAACACGTTGTACTCTCTGGAAAAAGGGTTCCACATTTGTTCGTTGAATGGTTCTAGGTTTATTGGACTGTATCTAGTTAAGATGCCATTTTAATCATATGATGACTTTTCATTTCTCTAAGGGGTCCAATACCATACCCATCTAATAATAAAAGTAATGCACTTTATTGTTTTAATTGTACGGTGTGATCTTGTGTTATCAGACTTCATTGCCCTATATTTAAAATAGTGCGCTGATCTCTGTTCACACTGTGTACTATTAACATCTTTAAAAAGTAAATGATGTTTTTAGCTCATCTCAGTATCTGCTAGTAGCGCTGCTTGTAACATTTTCTGCCATATCAAAATAGTATAAAACATTTAATATACAGGAAACTTTGAGAACATTTCATTCTTCAAGGGGAAGCCATGGTCTGGTGGTTAGAGAACTTGGCATGGGATTAAAAGGTTGTTTGATTCCCAGATCCAACAGGTCATGACTGAGCAAGGCACTTAAATATATATATAATACTACGCCACTGGACCTGAGAATGTTGAGGGCCTTGCTCAATGGCCAAACAGTGGCAACCTTTCGATTGATAGCACCAAACTTCATTAGGCTACCACTGTTCTGATTGCTTTAATGTTTTATAAATTTGTAGTAAACTAATGTTTAGTTACGATCATTCTTCAAAAAAAAAATTACTCTATTTATTAATATAAAAAAAATGACAACACTTTTGTACATCGTCGCCTTCTTTTGTGATGCATTTTCCCAGCATGATATTTTAATGTATATTTTAATGCATATTTTAATGCATGTACTATGGTACATTGGTTCTTCATATACTCATGTTTTTAACAACTAAAACCTGAATACTTTTTAGAGTAGCAAACAACATTTACAACATTATTCCACTGAGAAATTTACATTAGCAATAGTATAATCGGTGACTAATCTAGTTTACATGGGCTGCGTCAGATACTTTGTCAGTAATGCTTTTATGTGACTGGTTGGATATTAAATCTATTTCTGTGCCAGGTGGTTGATTCCCCTGCTCTACATCGAGTTAAATGTTTAGCAATGTGTTGATCTGATCTTATTTTTTTGGCTTTATTTTTACTGGTCCTTGGTTGCTTTCCAGTAGCTAATATCTCACAAAACAAAGTAACATTTTGGTGACAGCCAGCTAGTACTATAAACAACACGATATTTATATTATTATATAAAAAAAATTTAACATTAACATTTTACAAAACTTGTGTCGACCAAGTAATTTGATTGGACTTGAGTATAGAAACATCACAGGGACTTTTTCTGTATGCAACACTCTCTGTACAGGTGTAATAACCATTATTAGGTACATCAACAATCATAACAGCTTAGATTGCACTGCAGTGATGAAAACATTTCCACAAATAACCTTGGAGTCAGACTCATCAGGAGATTATAAAAGTTTTAGGTTAAGGTATTGGGCTAGTCTTCAAAAAGCTGGGGGTTCAAGTCCCACCACTGTCAGGTTGTCACCGTTGGACACTTAAACCTTCAATTTCTCAGACTGTAAATTGTCTCTGTACTGTTGAATTGAAATACAAAGTTCTTGAAAGCCGTCGTCATGTAAATCACTCCTGATAGTGACTGTCAGCAGACTCTCATTGTCCCCTGTTGTGCAATAAAATAAATCAATGCACAAATAAATGTACCTGGTTACAAAGTGGCTGACCTGCTGTAAGGTGTAGACCTAACCAATCAAGTAGAATCTAGTGTAGGAAAATGTTTGGGTTGCCTGGCAACAGTCCAGGAGTATTTGTGTTCACAGAGTAAAGAAATGATCAAAGAAAGAATGAAATCATCATCTGTTGTGTCCTCATTACCATCAGAACTTGTATAAATGTTGTATCAGAGCAACATCACACTCAAGGTCAGGCTGTTAAGTTTAATATCGACATTTCCTCTCGTTTCATGTTTCATAATTACTTTTGTTATTGGCCCGATTGGCTAATGCTGGTTGAAATGGCTGATGGGATGTATACTGGTCATTGCTGGTCCCAAGCCTGATCTGCTGTGGTGACCCCTGAATATGGACCAGCCAAAGGAAAGAAAAAAGTACAGCATTAATTACATCTAGGACTATAACTACAAGTTATAGTTTCCACACGTTTATATTTTGGTTCATCTGATTTTAACCTTTTTGGACACTCATAGGAACTTTAAGGGGGAAAATATTTTTATGTGATGATGATGATGATATGATGTAAAAGCAGTGGTGCATAGGTGGCTACACACTCAACCAAAAACATTTTACTGATTTCATTATAATGGTACGATGCTGGAAAAATGCTTCACAGAGGAAGGTGGTTTAGAAATTCTTAATAAATAGAGTAAAAAGAACTCTAGTAACAATAAATGACTTAACCAGATATGTTGCTGAAACTGATTCATTAATGTTTCTTTCATGTTTAGTATTAAGTAGTAGGAGTGTAATGATACACTCTACCCACGATGCAATATGATTTATGATACTGGGTTCACAATACCTTTTTTCCAGTGTGACAAAGTATGACAAAGTGTTATTGTTTCTAATAAAATAAAATAAAACACAGTATTTGTGAATATCTTATATTTATCTAAATAGTGAATGCACTTTTATTTCTGAGGTATGTACAAACTAGGCAAAACAAAACTGCAAATTTCCCTTAATTTGTAAAAAACAAAAATTAAAATGATTTTTTTAAACAAATCGCACATTAAATAAATGAACAACACAAGTAAAGTTTCCTCAAATAAAGACATTGGATGGGAAAACCCCAATTATGTTGACTGTCTTGTGGTTCAGCTTTACATCCATGTTTATTAGGCTAGCTTGGTCCTGGTTCTGCTTCCAGCAGTATAAAATATTAAAACAAATTGGTAAAGATAAAGCATTTGTGCTTACTCTGCAGGTGAAACATTCATAAGACCAGCATTCAGATCTTTAACTCTCTTCTTTCTTATTACCTGACCCTCAGTTTTAACTCACTTTATAACAAAACAGCATTTCCCACCCTCACATAAATGTTGTTTTCCAGCTTCTGTTAGTGTTGTGTAGCTTGACAGTGTATACCGTGTCCAGTCGGAACAAGTTATCTAACTAGAGCAGCTGAAAAAAAAGAAAACAGCTTTTTGCAATCGATGCAGTTGTAGAGAAGAAATTGCCGGGGTCGTAAAAAGGCCAGTGAAACTTTCAATTCCCAGTGCTGGAATAAAACTAAAACAATATTGACCAATCCTGAGCAATATGTTTGTGTCGTGCTTTGGAGATTTGAAGGCCAGAAAGTCATTAAAAAACAGACCTTAAAAACAATTATAAGGGAAACTCATTCATGATAAAGCTGAAACATTCAGTGCAACACTTGTGACGTGCTTATGACTTCAGACTGACTAGTTTTAGCTGGATTCCAAACCACCAAAAGATCTGGATCAGAGGTTAAAGCCAGATTAGAACAGGACAGGGCATGTGTTATCACAATAGAAGTGTTAGCAGCAGTGTGGAAGAATCAGGAGCATCACAAAAAATATTTACACATAAAAATAGACTCATGTCCAGACTCGACTTAAACTCTTATCTGGTTTTGGTTTTGTTATCTGGCTCTCAGTTGTTGATAGCTTTAGAAAGCAAAAAAGCTTTAATAATGTTCCCACTCTCACTTAAACGTTGTCTTCAAGCTTCTGTTAGCATTGTGTTGTTTGACAGTGGGATGAATCGAGCCTCCTCGAGCTCCTGGAGCCATGTTTACATACTAAGTGTTGGAGAAGGTTCATTCAGGCAGTCAAGCCCACGCCTCATCTCTTCTAATTGGACCACAGCCTATGACCCACAGCTGCTCCTCATTTTAGGTATGAAATGCTGAAGGTACTTAATGAAGCAGCTGTGTGTCATTCAGGGGAGGGTGTTTTGACTTCTAATGATTTTGGTTCGATGCTCAAGTCAGTTTGTCGTGTCACGATTGTCATACTTTTAGGTTCATCATGTTAGTTCACGATCAGAAAGGTTAGTGGGGTTAGCTTAGCATAGGGTTTAGTGTTGTTTAGGGTTAAACTTTTGCTGCTTAGATCAGTTTTCATGCTTTATGAATGTTTAGGTTAGTGTTAGCATTTAGATTTAGCATTTGGCATTTGTTAGGAATAACAAATGGAGAATAATGTACAGTATATGCTACACACTCCCAAACAGTTAGCACAGAAAGAGCCCTACAACAGATTATTAAAGAATAGAACGCCTTTATTTGTCATTACACATATACAGATGTACAGTACAATGAAATTCTTTCTTCACATATCTCGACTTGTTTTGGAAACCGGGGTCAGAGCGCAGGGTCAGCCATTATACGGCGCCCTTGGAGCAGTGAGGGTTAAGGGTCTTACTCAAGGACTTGGATTTGAACCACCAATCTCTGGTTGATAGCCCAAAGCTCTACCCACTAGGCTACAACCATCCCGTTTGAGATTGGGATATCCAACATTGGTCATGGAAATGTAACAACATACTTACAGTCGGGGGGGTTTTGCTAATGGAGGGTTTATACAGTCATGAAAAAAACAAGAGACCATGAATGTGTTGTATTATTCCATATACTAGATTAAGAATTAGAATAGAATAAAACAACACCACACAGTTTGGTCAAACACACACCCATGAATTGTGGAACTAGAGAAACTGAAGTGGTCTCGTATTTTTGTCCTTGACTGTATGAAAAACATGGCAGTCATGATAGTGATCAAGTTTATTTTCACGATTTATATTGCAGCTCCAGATTTTAAAAGCCTAGGTACTTGGGTAATAGAGAACCGAGCTGCACCGCTCTGGATGATGAGCACTGAAGACATGAAAAGCATCTACATTTGGTTCTATATTTTTGGTAATGTTTTTTGCAGTGATGCAACAATCCGCAAGCAGTCGCGATTTTAACCCTATTGTTCTTTTATCTAGTTAGAAATGCTGCGCCTTGTTGCCTTACGCCACCGCTTTAGATCCGAGCGCAACACAGCTGTAATGTTCTCTTTAAAAACCTGTCACAATTAATCAAGATATAAAATAATCAATAAAATACACTGATTGGAACTGTTGCCCTAAATGTCCTGTATATAGTGGTAATAAGTGTGATGTGGTATACTGGGTAAACTGTACCTACTGCAACCCTGACCAGGACAAGCTGCTGTAACAGTAAATAATGATGATATATTCTCTTAATTATAATTTATTTGTCGACAGTATAACACATATGACTGCCAGAATGGACAAATTGGATAAATTAACAACATAATAATAATTTTTATGAGAAACATTTCAATCAGAAATATTACAATTTACATTTATTGTACATTGAACAATACCACTGGTCCTTTCTTGGAACTGTGGACACCCCACAAGAGCTGCAGTTTATGAGATGCTCTGACCCGGTCGTCCAGCTAACACAGTTTGACCCTGGTTACAGTTTTGAGGATAACATGTTGACTTGCCTCCTAATATATCACACCTACATTCTCTTCACTTGTTATAATGTTATGCCTGGGCGGTGTGTATTGTTGGACCATGTTCATGTTCGAGTGTGTTACTGCATTGCAGAACAGAATAAAGAAGCTGTAACTAGAAATGACGATATTGTATCTTAATTATAACTTAGCATGTACATGAACACACTGTGAACACAGAACACAACCTGATAATACTGCTTTACTCTTGCTTTTCTTTGCTTGTGGTCCCACCATCCCGATTACAATAAAAAAAGTTCCTCAAAATGAATAAATAAACTCAAGATGGACAACTAATGTTCTCAGAAATGTAACTCTTGTAGAAATGTTACGAAAGCGACTGCGCAGTGTCTATATTAGCTTGTATGTTTCTGCAAATAAACCATTCAGGTTCTTGTCAGGAGCAATTTATGTATCTGATGAGATTCA
The DNA here is from genome assembly GCA_034509265.1 of Microcambeva bendego. Classification (NCBI taxonomy): domain Eukaryota; kingdom Metazoa; phylum Chordata; class Actinopteri; order Siluriformes; family Trichomycteridae; genus Microcambeva; species Microcambeva bendego. The sequence goes on from JAYDZG010000001.1 coordinate 38,505,863, forward strand.
AGAGGGAGGCAGCTTGGCTCATTGCTGGTCCCTGATTGGCTGGTCTGAGCATCTGCAGCTGCATTGATTTGCTTGGATTGAGTTCAGGGGTGAGCATGGCTGGACCAGCGTGTACCCGCTGTTCCTCCTGCCAGAACTGAGTACTGCAATCACAAATAGATGATTGTGCAGCTTCAGGCTTTTCATCTTTAAGGCAACCCACTATGAATGATACGATTTATCAACGTCTCCATTTTCAATGTTTGGTTTAGTATTTTATATAAAACGCTTTAAAATGCTTTAATGTTGAAAATCGCCCCACATTACTTTACTTAGCTCCTTCTACCAATAGCCTTCTGCCGTCTGAAGCCCTTATATGAAAATGAGCACAAATATTTTAACATAACCAATATTATTTTACACAGTATTGTAGTACTCGTCATACGTTACACTTACTATAGTGTCTCTGTATTACTGTATATTGCAATTGTACATTACATATAATATTATACATATACTAATTACATATAATGTACCTCATACATTTGGTTTCTAAATATTATACATAAATACCTGCACATGTCCATACATTTTAAATATCGCCTGTATATAGTCTTAAAATTGTCATATTTTAGTTTTTAATGTTTGTGTGCAATGTGTAAAATGTTTTATATTGTATTAATATGATAGAGTTACCGTGAACCGGAACCAAATTCCGTGTGTCTCCACATACTTGGCCGATAAATCTGATTCTGATCTGAATTCTTGACTTGAGCCACTGATACACTCTGGACACGAGGCTTTAAGAATCCAGCACTATTAGGAAACATACACCTTCACAAGAAAATATGCACATGCACTGGGATGGTGGTAGTCTAGTGGGTAGAGCTTTGGACTATCAACCAGAGATTGGGGGTTCATATCCCGGCTCTGCTAGGCAACCACTGTTGGG
>JAYDZG010000001.1:38533694-38544447 GCA_034509265.1 Microcambeva bendego
GCAATCAGAAAAGACTAAATTTTGCTAATTTTTGGGGAAGATGAGGGTGACATTTTGTCAAGAATTGGCATTCTAGCTTATGCCAACTTGACTTTCAGGGTGTTCAGATGTCTGTACAGTTCACTCTGCACGACTGGGTTTCTTGGATTGAGGAGTCTTTTCAGACATTGTGGTTTTCCCCACAAGCGTGAGAAGTGATGAGAGGCTGAATGATGCTATGTCTATAATGCTTGTCAGCAGTAATGAACACTTCACACTACAAGACTACAGTACACTCTACACAACTGGGTTTCTTGTCGTTCAGGTCGCTGAGGCGTTCAGTGACTTTTTACATCTCCATAAACTTGCGTTCTCATTGGTAGAATTTGATTCATTGCCATTCGTACGATTGATATCCAGATGTTTAGCATGCTAGATATCTCACGAGTCTGTCAGGGCTCATATGGATTCATGGATTAGTTCCCACACAGCGATCATCAGAAATCTAGCGGAAATAAAAATCAGGGCAAGAATCCTGTAGTGATAACTATGCATTAAACAACTGATTCTATTCATGTACACTTTACTCAGGTCCTATAGCTTAATTTCAGAAGGGTGATCTGCACCCATAAATCTTGAAACAATAATCCTAACTCACTCTGTCACTGCTGAAATCCTAAGCATGATCTTCCTTGTCCCGGTACTTAAAAACACACTTATAAACAACAGCTACGCAAACAGTACGTTTTTTTGGTGAGATCGCGACTTGCCGGTGGTTTCAGCCAGGAGTCTGGCATGCTCAGTGTTTGTGGTTTGAAGGGTGCAGTCTGTGTTGGTAGGGATCAGGTCTCCGTTAAGCTCTGATGAGCTGTCAGGTCTGCGCCTCTGTTTATCTAATCCTGGCATCCCCACTGCCATCTGATCTTCCTAGCAGATCTCTCCCCACGCCCGAGGCATCTCTGCCTTAACGCAGATAATGCTTTTGTAGATTTGTGCCAAAATATAATCTTGTAAAATCTTTCGTAATTAGAGCTAGTGTCATAAACAGAGCTGGAAACACAACACAGGAAGAACACACTGCTTACTTTAGGTTCTAGCGAGCAGGGTGGAAAGAAACAAGCTTGTCTGGCAGAGCATCGGTTATGTACTATCACACCTGATACACTTTCGGAATAGAGTTTATTTCTGGCCCGGGTGTGATAAAGTGTCACACAATTATCACCATCAGTGACATGTACAGAGTATCTATCCAGGTTCCAGAACATCTGCACAGCTGTTACAGGACATAAAGGAAACCGACCCTACAGACATAGGAAAGTCTTCTCGTACTTGAAATCCTCGTGTGCTAGCTGCCTCAGTGGAGAGGATTCTAATGTGACATCGAGTTTTAAGTTTATAAGATTATTCCGATGCACTTCTTGGCTTAGTAAGTGAAAAAAGGAGTAATCACTGTCTAACACAGTTAGCCACATGCCATCCAAACGAGTGGGATGAAGTGACACATCACACTAGCATATCAAGTCTGTGTACCAACAACTGACAAATGGTCAGCGACCAGCCCAAATTTGCAAATAGATGACGCTTGCTCTTTTATATATAGATGAAAAATCTATGATTTTTACACAAGTTGGGAGTGTCTTTAGCTCAAATACTAAGTTCACAGTGTGAACTTGGCAACTTGGCTTTTACACGAGGATCAAAAATCGGCTTCAGGTTGCGAGTGGCCAATAAGTGGCTGTAAATACTGTAAATATGGAGTGAAGGGAAAGTGGGGGAGCAGTTATACAAATGTAGGACAGGGGCATGGTACAGTATTTCTGACCTTATCGTCAACACCAAACCAAAATATCAACACTACATTGCCAACTCGACTCACTACAGAAGGGAAACTCCCAGCTGTTCATGTGGCCACTCAGATTCTTATTTTTACTCTTTGCTTTTACAGACAAACAACTTGGATCAGACACTTTATTGTTAACCCCCTTGTCACGTCTCACATCTGTTTTTGTGACAAAACGTAGTTCGGGAGACCAGAACGACTCATCCTGGACGTGTGACACCTCCCAAAGTCGTGTTGTTGGGACTTGGCTTCTGAAATCTCATTATTCAGTTAAAATACCAGTCAAATTGAAGATTCCTTACTGGGTGGCATCTGAAGGCATCCGATGATTCGGATCATCTGCTTCTCAAGCGGGCACAGGATGATGTAAAATGCATCTAATTAGAGAGACCGTGATGCTTTCAGATAGACGCAGTGACTTTACTTGACATTGTGTGAAACTTTAGAAATATAGTTCATACATTATTCATAAATAAAAATATTCATACAAGTATAAAAGTTAATTGTATAAGCGTGATATTTCTATGCTTTGAAAGTTTGGAGAAAAATGCAAATATATGTGCACCAGCAATGCTCTGGCCTCATGTCACCATTTTCATTTATTCATGTGCTTTGGTTACGTTTGTTCTCAGCCCTCGGTTCCATTATAATTCTTCTGCAACAATAATGGATTTCATAGGATTTTTTTTGTAATTAAAGCTAATTGCAGCGGGCCGAAATCTCATGGCCAGCATGAAGGCTGAAGTTCTTTGATGTAAGATTCATAGTAAATACAGAAGCCTGCAGAGAGATTGGACCACACCCACCATCAGTGGGAACTACACTTAGCTTCACAACATGAAAGCCATGAACAGCGGTGTCCTTGCAGAAATCCTAACTTTGATTAGTGGAAGACACAGATCCAGTTGTTTTTCCACTGTAAACGAGCAAAATAGAAAGTTTGACATGGGGGGATGTATTATCTTAAACAATAACACAACAAGTAATTGTACCACTAGTAATGATACGAAAAAATTTAGTCGAGTTTGAAATGGCAATGAAAATTTTCTCACATTCCTGGAAGTTCTGGAACATTCCAAGCAAATAAATACATTTGAGCTCTAAGAAACTGAGATTCACTTATATTTGCCATTTTGAAATGTCACCCGGTAAAAGTTTAATAGGTAAAAGAGCTGTATATCATTAGCACATTCCTTTCTTATTCTTCATTGATATACACAGCCACCGGGCATAACATCATGATCACCTTTCTAATATTTCTGCTGCTCTGCCTTTCTCTGTCACAAAAGCCCTGAAACTGTTATGTACTGTGTATTGACAGCTTTCGATCTGAACCAGCATTATCTTCTTTAGTAAGTTTGAGCTCCTGTAGCCAGCCTTCACTCCCCTGTGCATCAAGCCTTGGCTCCCTATGACCCTGTCCCTGGTTTAACACCGTTTCCAGCTTTTCAATGGGGACAAGGCACACAAAAACACCCTTGACGGGGCACCAGTACATTCTTACACATTCATACACTTACACCTATAGGGCAGTTTGGTGTTCCAGTACACCTAACCCTGTTTTTAGACTTTGAGAGGAAACGGGAGCCCCTAAGAAACCCATATGGACACGGGGAAAACATGCAAACCCCACTCCACTAAGTATGTGAGGCCTACAATGTACTGGGACCGTTTGGACTGTGTGTTTCCTCCAGATCCAGATCAGCCTCGAGCCTGATAAAGATTAAGCATTTACTAAAAATGAATGAATCAATAAATGAATAAATGAGTGAATCAATAAATGAATCAATTAACGAATCAATAAAGAATTTGAGTCATGTCCTCATACTGAAATTCCCTTTAAAGATTATTTACCGCAACATTAAACTGCAACACAGTGACCTTCTCTTGATGGCTGAGTGAGAAACGTCTTAAAAGAATTGATGAAATGAAGTCATGCAAATCCTAAGCACCGAATAAATGTACTATAAAACCAACATGGACACTGTTTTCCTGTTTTATTTATATTTTGTGAAGTCCAGTCTCAAAATGGCCCCAAAGAACGAGCACTAAGTAGTACACTAATTGGTATTGTTTATTACAGTAATGTCTATTCTGTAATTTAAAGAAATTATATTCAGAGAAAATATATTTGTATTTATAACAAAAGGAGTCCATTAGAAAGATCAATTATAATCCATAAGGCGAGCGTCTGCTGTATAAATGTGAGTTTGGTCTAATGGAGCTCCAGCACTGAAACCCTAAACATTAGAACTGTGATTGAGGGCCAGGCCTTCTCATCCATCATCACTGCCTGGTGTTACCAATGCTGTTGTGTCTAAACTCCTGCCCACCTTAACACTGTTCTGTACTACATGTTCATAAAGACATAAACACGAATGGCCAGTTGAAGAAAAACATTGATGTCAAAAGGTGTTGAAGCAAACTAGGACATGACCAGTTTATTTACGGAGATTCGTTCTTTTCTATTCTTTTTTTACTACCCTTATTTTACGTCTTATTATCGCCATTTCCTGTATGGTACAAAACATAAAACCCAGATCGATTCATCTCAGCTTGTTCTTATTGTGAGGGAAGCAGGCATTTCTGATTTAAGCTGTTTGTTTTCCAAGAAGAGAGAGTGTTCTGATTTGTTGGAGCCAGGCAGCACTTGTTCAAGTCTCGGGTCATAACTATAGCTCATTAATTTCCTAGAACACCTATGCAATAATTCAAAAGCAGGATGTGAGCGTATTCACATGAGTCACCATTCTCAGAATATACAGTACCAATTGCTTTCTTTTTATTTTTCAATATTATTATTCTGACGGAGGTTAGAGTGACCTGTGAGTCACAGCTGGATGGCAGAGGTGGAAAAAAAAACAAGCATGGAAAGAAAGTTTCTGATGGTGGGATTTTAAGATAAGAATGAATGCATGCTTAAAGAAAATGTCTATCAAACTGTCAAAGGAAAAGATTAGAGTGATCAGCCAGGAAATGTAGTAGCTGGGTTTCATTCAAATCATCACTCACTCTCTAAGCTGCTTATCCTAATCGGGGTTGCTGTGGGGTGCTGGAATCTTTGCAGGCTCTAAGTGGGTGCAAGGGACAGACAGAGGCACAGAGACACCCTGGGCAGGGTGCAATGGGTGCAAACCCTAGACAGACATAACCCATAAAAGACCATCTCCGTCTAGGAATCCAACCCAGATCCATGGTAGCCAATGAAAATTCATGATGGAAATACATTCACATTTTCCATAAGGGCATTTAGCATTTAATTTCATGTAAAGAGACTTACAGGTACAGTCTCAACAATTAAGGGTTAAGGGCCTTGCTCAAGGGCCCGACATTAGCAACCTGGTAGTGGTGGGACCAGTGAATCAGTGAATCAAGCACTAAGCTACAGCTTGCCAGATACAAATTAGGTTTACACTCACAGCTTCAAAAGTTCTAAATGATTTTAAATAATCAGAGAGAAAAGACTTCAATACCCACAGTTCACTGCTGTGCTCATGTTTGGCCAGTGGTGCAGCACATCATCCCTGATATGTTAAGCCAACTTTTCCTCCATTGCCAAGTGTACATTCTATGTGGAGTTTGCATGTTCTCCCAGTGTCCTCGTGTTTTCTCTGGGAACTCCGGTTTCCACTCACAGTCCAAAAACATGCCATCAGGTTAATTGTAGACACTGAATTGTCCAATAGGTTCCTGGTCACTACACTGTAAAAATTAGTAGTCCCTACTCATAGATTGCTCCAACCAGCTAGGGGTTCCTCCAAGAACTCAAATGTTCATCAATACTCACAGAGGTACCTGGAAGAACTTTTGGGATTCATCAGTATACAATCTGGTTCCTCAAGGAACCTAGAGGCAGCTGTGGTCTGGTGCTTAGAGAACTGGGCTTGTGATCAGAAGGTTGCCGATTCGATTCCCAGAGCCTACAGGTCACGACTGAAAGTGCCCTTGAGCAATTTGAATTTCACTGCAAAGTGATGAAAAGAGTTTTCTAAATCTAAATCTAAAAAAAAATAGAATTAAAGTTCCTAGATGATCTTGAACCAGTGCATTCTAGTGCCAATCCCAAGCCTGGACAAATAGGGAGACTCCTAATGTGGGGAGCTGAGAGAGGTAACTGCAGATCCATGCAATACCTCATGTCCAGTCATGAAGGGAACATTAAAAATATGTTCAATTATAAATTGTATCATTATTATTATTTATTTTCAGATTCCTACAGTGGCTTGCTGCCCTGTCAGGGGTATTCCGTTCCTGGGTCTAGTGTCTCCTGGTGCAACCACATCTGACGCCAACATGACCAGGATAAAACAGATTAAAACGAAAAGGGGGGGAAATAAACATAAAATCGACCTTCACTGAATGTCAAATCCAGTCTTGAAATGCTGTTTCGTTCAGGCATCAAAATGTGATTTCTTTACTTCATTACCCACCTCTAGTAGGCGCTTCGATCGGCCCGTCCGGACGCTGCCCTGGCCGAGCACTTCACATATTTTCGGTGCAGATCTGCGCTCTGATTTCACGCTGCATCTCAGCAGCCAGAAGATGGCATGGTTCGTATGCAGTCTCCTAGAACTGGAGATGAAGCAGACGTTCTATTAATAGGCACGTTAGAGTTCTGCTAAAACCTCAGCCGGAGAGCGATGGAGAGGAAGAGAGGGAGAAATGAATCACCGTAAATAAACCGGGACTGACCCAGTGTGCTTCAACACCTCTCAACATCATCAGAAATTTGACTTCAGATGTACTGTTTAGGGTTTTATGAATCTGTCTAGGTGGGCAAGACCAGTGCAGACACCTGAACCCAAAGGTTATAGATTACCATTGATTTAAAATGCTCACAGCAGCTTTATAACTCACGGCAGACGTGCTTTGGTTGGTTCTTGCATTAGATCGAAACATTTAGGGAAATCTTTCTTTCAGCACCAGGTAAGGTTGAAAGGTCATAGTTGTATTCATGTACACACTCACTTTCTAAACAGGGGTGCGGGTGCTCATCCCAACAATCAATAAGCTCAAGGCACACAGAAACACCCTAGACAGGGCACCAGTCCATCACTGCGCAGGCACGAACACAAGCAACGAGGTCCTAAATCTGGGTCCTTTCTGTGTGAAGTTTGCATGTTCTCCCTGTGCTCTGGTTTCCCACAGCGCAAAATCGTTCAGTCAAGATAACTGATGACACTGATGAACTGTCCTATACGTGCCTCGTCACTAGGACGCATGAACAAGTGTTTTGTAGTGGCGCTCCCAAGCCCGGATAAATAGGGAGGGTCGTGTCACGGCGTAGAAACAATGAGAAATCAATAATGTGGATCGCGAGTCGCTGTGGCGACCCCTAAAGGGAGCAGCCGAAAAGAAGTTGCATTTAATGTATATCAACCAATGAAGTTAAGTTGACCAGACAAGACATGAGATATCTTGGATTCAAACTGCAATCAAATCAAAGTAAAAGTAAGACATGTTCCATTATGTTCTAATGTGTTCTAATTCTTATGTGAATTCTCCCAGCTGTCCCAGTTAGAGGTCGCCTTGATACGCATTGCTGATTACACCGGTTGCCCTTTTTGATGCAGCCGTCCTGTTTATCCGGGCTTGCGACCGGCACTACAATACACTGGTTTGTGCGTCCCAGTGGCTAGAGTGGCGCCCAGGCGACCGATGGAGAAGCCGAGCTTCGAACCGTGGAGTTCGTACACTATACACTTACAAACTTAGTAACGTTGTGAAGTAGAATGTGTTTTAATTGTTCCGTTGCAGAAAAACCAGTTAAAATGATTGAAGCTCTAAATGAATCTGCAATAGCTGTGACTCCCTGCAGGTATAAAAGTGACAAACTATAAACATATCAGCAGTACTCTGGACAGGGTGAAAATCCATAGCAGGGCTCCACCCATCCATCCTCTGAGACACTCTCAGCCAATCGTGTGTGTGTTGAAGTGTATGTATGTGTGTGTGTTTGTGTAGATGCTTGTAGATGCTGTGACTCAACTCCAGATATATCTAAACTTTTGCAAGGTGTTCGTGTACCTCCTGAGCTGGAAGCTCTCTGAGAAGTTCTGCTGAAAAGTTCAGGAAAGTTTCTTGTATGTTTATGGTCGTGGCTTTAACATATTGGATTCTGAGCAGGTGGATGCTCAGTGATGGTACCAGGCACTGCAGCTTGATCATGGCTAGACTCACACTGCTCCTGGCTGCTGTCAGGCTAGTTTTAGGTCAGTGTTTATTTTAGCATTGCTCTGGTTAGTAACCTGGACCACTAATAGTAGCACTAATAACACTTAGTTGTGTATTTTTCTGTAACGAGTAAATTTCCCCAAGGGGATCGATAAAGTCTCATCTTATCAATCCTATCCGAGATGAAAAATCCATTTTACTAAGAATCAAAGCCAGTGTGTTAGTATGTCGTCCAGCGCTCCAGTGCAGTAAGTTAAATATGTTTGATCTCGTTTAGATGGAAGCGGTAGAGAAGGAAAGGAAAAAGACAGGAAGTGACAGAGAGGAAGATGGATTAGGAATGACCGTCCTTGCGCTGTCACTCATGCACACGGGCACTAACAAAGCTTCCCACTTCATAATGGCCCTTTAATTTGTTTTTCCTGACAAGGTCACAGTGAGTGATGAGTGAAAGGCGTCTACTTTACCTGCACTGACAGAATGAGAGTGGGAATACAAACTCGAAGCCAACACTGCAAATGCTGGTGATCTCTCGTAGTGCACACATAGCACTTCTGAGCAGCTCATTACCGGCGGGGAGCTCCGGGCTCATGTCCTTGTACCAGGTTAAACTGAAATGTTTAAACCGGGTGACTTACGGTCCCACTGTTCCACGACTTCAGCCGAACATCCCTGAGACAAACATCTGTCAGCGGGAGGCACATGGCACCCCTTTTAAGGGTGAATCTGAGACATAACAGCCATGGAACACAGACATGATGTCAAATGTAAGTTTCAGTTCATTGTCTTTAACCCCTTATCTAAATTAGGGTCGGGGAGGGGTTCTGGAGCCTATCCCAGCTGTTCAATGGGCGCAAGGCACAAGGTAACACCCTGGATGGGGTGCCAGTCCATCACAGGTACCTACAGGACAATTCAGTGCCTCCAATTCACCTGGTAGCATGTCTTTGGACTGTTGGAGTAAACCGGAGTACCCAGAGGAAACCTACGCAGACACGGGGAGAACATGCAAACTCCACACAGAAAGGACCGAGATCCAGGTCCTCCTTGCTTGAGATCGTGCCTGACCAGTGATGGGCTGGTGCCCTGTCCACCAGCCCGGGGATCGAACCCAGGACCTTCTTGCTGTGACGCAACTGTGTTACTCACGGTGCCGCCCCGAACAGAGATGGAAATAAATATTAAGTCTGTCGCTAGAGAGAGAGAGTGAGAGAGAGTGAGAGAGAGTGAGAGAGTGTGAGAGAGTGTGAGAGAGTGTGAGAGAGTGTGAGAGAGAGTGAGAGAGTGTGAGAGAGAGTGAGAGAGAGTGAGAGAGAGTGAGAGAGTGAGAGAGTGTGAGAGAGAGAGAGAGAGAGAGAGAGAGTGTGAGAGAGAGTGAGAGAGGGTGAGAGAGAGAGAGAGAGAGAGAGAGAGAGTGTCTCAGACACTGGGGTCTGACAGTAAAACCAGACAGCGATGATAATCAACACTCATTGATTGTGAGCCGGTGTGGACGAGGCCTGTGGCTCTGGTGGTCATGTGGCTTTATGAAATATTGAGTGCTCAGAAGTGTTTGTTGTTGACTTTGATTCCTCTCAGCCTCCACCTGTCTGCTCCGGCAGCACCGGCGCATCATCGGCTCACACCGGCGCATCATCGGCTCACACCGGCGCATCATCGGCTCACACCGGCTCATCATCGGCTCACACCGGCTCATCATCGGAGCCACTTGCTGCTCATTTATTCTGTCGCGATCTCACTGCCCGCCACGCCACCGGCCATTCATGTCTCTCCGGATCGGCTCCCCCGGTGGAGTCGAGGGGTACTGCGACACGCCGCGTTTTCACTCGGGTTCAGACAGGGGGGCGAGGGGTGCTGGAAGGCACACAGTAACACCCTGGGTACAGCACCTGCAGGACATCCGGCTGCATGCTCGTGGACTCCAAGCGGGAAAACACTGGCATCAGGAAGGGCAATAGAGCGGGCATTAGAGTGGGCATTAGAGCGGGCATTATAGTGGGTAATAGAGCGGGCAATAGAGTGGGCATTAGAGTGGGCATTAGAGTGGGTAATAGAGTGGGCAATAGAGCGGGCATTAGAGTGGGCATTAGAGTGGGCATTAGAGTGGGAATTAGAGTGGGCATTAAAGTGGGCATTAGATCGGGCATTACAGTGGGCATTATAGTGGGCATTAGAGCGGGCATTAGAGTGGGCATTACAGTGGGCATTAGAGTGGGCATTAGAGTGGGCAATAGAGTGGGCATTAGAGTGGGCATTAGAGCGGGCAATAGAGCGGGCATTAGAGTGGGCATTAGAGTGGGCATTAGAGCGGGCATTAGAGTGGGCATTAGAGTGGGCATTAGAGTGGGCATTAGAGCATATTAAGAGAACATGTAAACTCCAAGCAGGAGGGATCGTGGGAATCGAACCCATGTCTTTCTGTGCAGAGGAATGAGGTGCCGCAGTGACTAATGTCAGACAGATGGCGCCCCCTCCAGGCGCTTTTCTCATGGAGCCTTTAAGTGAACAGCGAGTGACGGACCTGAGAGCGGCGTGTGGGTGTGACAGAAACCCGCCGCTGCAGCTGTGAACATCTGTTCAAAACGCCGCCAAAAACCAGCTCGTTAAAGAACAGAACCAATTAACTTTTAACTCGAGATCCAGGAGAACATTTACCAGAGGAGGAAACACCGCTGGGTTCTGTCACAGAACATTTAAACACTACAGAGAACACCGACATGTTAATACTACACACAACACAGAACATGTAAACACTACACA
>JAYDZG010000001.1:38558171-38579327 GCA_034509265.1 Microcambeva bendego
GCCAAGTGGGTAGAGCTTTGGACTATCAACCAGAGATTGGGGGTTCAAATCCCGGCTCTGCTGGGAAGCCACTGTTGGGTCATTGAGCAAGACCCTTAAGCCTGTCTGCTCCATGGGCGCTGTACAATGGCCGACCCGGCGCTCTGACCCCGGCTTCCAAAGTTGGGATATGCGAAGAAATAATTTCCTTATACTGTACATCTGTATATGTGTTATGGTAAATAGAGGCATTCTTCTTCAATGTATACTTTACAGATATGTTTTATCTTTTCATTGGTTATTTTAATATTCAATTTTATCAACAGATAAAGAATTAAAGTCCAATTAACAATGTAAAAAATGAAATTCGGACAGTGACAATATGTACATTCAAATAATATGTTAAGAAAAATAAATAAAACAGATTAGCCACTATAGTTAGCCATGTTAGTCTTTACTTCTCTAGTCTGAATCCACCATGATGGGTTGATATTAAACTTGAACTGATAAATCTTGTGTAATTACTCGTTCAGTCATAAATGTATCCAAAGTGTAAATGACCTGACTCTAATTCTAATGAGTAAAAATAAAGACACCCGCGTGCTAAAGTCTGATTTTATTTCAGAGGAGAATTACAGCAGAACTATTGCAGCTCTGGTTGAGTTTTTACAGTTTCCTGCTCACACTAATTGGAAAGGAACATGTCGGGGCATGCTAAAAGCAGAATCCAGAGTTCCTCCCAGGCACCTTTTATTATATCTCACCCATGTTCTGTCAAATCTACACTTTCTCTAATAACACCTCACCTACGGCAACTTTGCTCCAACTCACTGACACGGTTCATGACGAAGCAGGGAGATGTTCCGTGTTTTTCTCCAGCTGGAAATGTTTGCCAAGCAGGAAGGATGGTGGATCCCACGAGACACGAGCCAAGTTTCATCAGAAAGAAGCTTTGTCAGATTTTGCCAAACGTTACAAATGTGTTCCCTGCAGACACCGACCAACGCAGTGGCTTACAATAGTGCAGGAAAAAAAAACATCGGAGCTTCACTGAGGTGGGAACAAGCTGGTGGTTTTTTAGTCAAGAGACCAAATAAAGGAACAGGCAGGAAACAGACGATTTGTTTTGCAGTTCTGCAGGGAACTAAATGAAAATACAGAGTAGTTGAGTAGTTGAACTCAGCCTGGAGTTTAGTATCTCAACCAAAGAACTTAATTCAGGCCAAGGATTCGTCAACGGGGGGCATTGTACAATCCAAGTGAACGATGAATCAAACATCAAAAGATCTACATTTTTTATTTTAGCAGATGCTGTTATACAGAGTGACTTAAAGTTTAAACAAGTAAGAGGTAAGGGTCACACTCGAGGGTCCAGCAGTGGTGGGGTCTAAACAAACAAACTTTTGCTCACTATCCAAGAACCTTAAACACCAGGCTGCTACAGATGTTGAACGGACAGGGTGGTTGGTGGGTAGCACTGCTCCCTCACAGCAGGACGGTCCTGGGTTTAATTCCCAAGTGGATGTGGTTCGGGCCCATGTCTGCAGGTTAGGTGAATTGATGATACAAAATGTTCTTTTTGAGTTTATAAAGTAAGTTTTGTTGAAGAAAATTGAAGAAAAAAGTTTTTGTAAAGAAAATAGTCACATTTCACTCCCTGGGTGGAGCAGCAGGATTTTCTGCTAACACACCAGCACCCTGGTTCTGAACTCCCTGGTTCCAAACTCGTGTTGCCACCGGTCGTCGCTGGAAGTTGTAGTGCTGGTCCCAAGCCCAGATAAATATGTAGGGTTTCATCAAGAAGTGCATCCGGTTCTGCAATATGATTGGAGGATCAGTCTGAATCCCGTTTTGATTGACAGTTATTTACATCATCACTCTAAATCACTGGGTGCTTCAGTCTCATTGTGGATTTTGTGAAAGACCTCCAAGACAGACTGCAGCTCATTTCTTGGTATTTGCTTGTTCATTTGTGTAAATAAAACATATTTTCGCGTACTTGGTACGACAGGCCTTGAATAAAACGTATACATTGACACATTTCATGATGTAAGCCGACAGTGAGCTTCTCCTCTTTGAAAGACCAGATGTGTGTGTATTGAATTTAGAAATTTGCATTTTCCAAACACATTTCACGGTTCATTTTTACAGCCGTGAATGATTTAAAGTCTTACATGTAACCTAACAAGATCTACAGTTATGTGTTACAAAGAAATTCAGCAAACGATTGTTTTAACACGCGCTGACTAACTTCTCCAGCGTTCAGACTGAACCCAGCTGCAGGAGCTCACGTATGGATGTGCAGTAGAGATTCGATCTGCATGAATTTAAAGGCGTGTCGACAGCGTTGTGTCCAAAAGATGGTGCGGGTCTGAAGAGGAGTGATGTCTCAGACACTGTGGGTCTCTGTTCTCCAATCTTTGTGATTTGGAAACCATCAGCATTTCAGCTTGTAAATTTCCCAAGTGAGAAAAGCAATGCATGCAAAATGAAGCCTGTTGTATTTATCCGACTCTGTCCTCCTTCACTGTCTCTCACTTTCACACACACGTTTCATCAGAGCCGAGACAAGTATTGAATATAGTACATTCATTTTTCATTTCTTTCTCCCACAGAACTCCCTGAGCACTAGCATGTATATACAGACGTGAGATTACACTGACATCACGTATACATACGGCTGATTAAAAACGATTCCTAAGTAGATGTTGCAAATTGAACTGGAAATGTAATTTACTGCATATTTCCTATATTAAACAATACAGGATTCCCACTCACTCTCTATGTATTACCAATGAATCTACAATTACATTGAAACAATTTAAATACATTAATAATTATTTTCCAATCTTTACACAATTTCTAATGTATTTACAGCGACCGTCATATTATGACCACTGACTTGTGGAGCTGAGGCTCATTGATGCACGTGTGGAGTGAAGGCTGACTGCTCTTGTGGCACAGATTACTACAGACGTTAATGCTGCTCCTGATAGAAAGTTGTCTGAATACACAGTGCAGCAGTCTGTTGTGTATAAAGCAGAAAAGGGAACCCAACACAATATAGGAAGGTGCTTGTTATGTTATGTGTACAAACGCAAATTCCCAAAATGGCTTCATGAATTATAATTGGGCTGTCAGGATTATAAATGTTGTATTAATTTATCAAGGATTTAAGATTATGGGCAGTGGTAGCCCAGTGGTTAAAATACAGGATTAGTCACTAGTTCAAACTGAATATCTGCCAGATGACAGTGGTTGGGCCCTTGAGCAAGGCCCTTTACCCTCAACTGCTTGAATAAAGAAATTTGCTAAAAGGCTGAAAATGAGAGTTAAGATGAAGGGTTGAGAAAAACGCAAGGTCTGATGGGTCTATACCATATCAAGCCTGAATGCATGGTAACAAGTCTGTTTACATGAGTGATAGGCTTTGTTTTGCTGGAGGGCTCGCTTTGTTCTCATCTCTTTTCTGTGTGTAATGCTTCCTTTTTGCAAGTTCTAGTGATTAGTTATGGCTTCAAAAGAAAGGAAAGGGGTAAATGGAAGAGCAACATCTAGGTATTGCTGTACAATCAGAATTAAGTGGAAAGCCGTGTTTTGAATCTGGCATATGTGAGGAGGAACAGGGTGTAAAAAACGAATTACAGTGTATTTACCCTGCTTATACCAGAAAGAAAATGTGCTTGTACTGACAGTACTTACATATAGGTGTAACATGGGTACAGTGATACAAGCTGGTCTGCGGTAAGTGATTTAATAATGTAATAAAGATCGTCAAAGTGTTTTTAGCTGAAAAACAAAATTTGTCGAGTGTTTGTTATTTCAAAAAAGTTTTAGCTTTAAAACTGTTTTATTAACCAAAGCATCAGTGTGATCAGGGTGTTTGTATTAGAGTTGGGGGCAAAAACACACAGAGATTAATTAAAGAAAGCTACACTCTTCAAAGTGCACTGCACTAATATAAATAGAAATGTATATACTAGGCATTTGCTCTACACAACGGAACAAGACAAGTCTTGTTAAGTTTATATTAATGTGCGAAAGTTCTACTGTACAGTATACAGTTGTCAAAAGAAACCAACAGAGTGGATTTACAAATCTAAACATGATTTACAACAGATCACCCTCGATACTAAACACAACCATTTTCAAGTGTCCCTAAATAGGTAACCTACTCATTCACCAGGGAAGTGTGCTTCATAGCAGTTTCTAAGCTGCACCTCCCGCCTCCACTACAGGATCAGCCACTGATTGGTTAGTATCACAGCTGCTGCTCCATACTTGATTCTACTGAACTGGACACTGGACAGAGTGACAGTGGGCGGGAACAAAAGACTCCAGTGGTGACAGAATATGGGTTTTTGGTGGCATATTTGGGGTTTTAAATAATAAAAATTGGCATTTATATGGACCACATATACTATTCATGGTTTTTCAATATATACCCCCAAAATTCACATGTATATTCGTTCATACACACACACACACACACACACACATTATATATATATATATATATATATATATATAAACCAAACAAACAACTGGAGCAAAATCAACATTGTGGCAGGATGTTCCTGAATGTTCCTGAATATCAAATAAGTTGCAGGGTTCATTGTTGGAAGATAAATGGAATGTGTGAATTGTGTGTGTGTGTGTGTGTGTGTGTGTGTGTGTGTGTGTGTGTGTGTGTGTGTGTGTGTGTGTGTGTGCGCGCAGTGTGCTGGATTCATACATACACCTGCAAATGAAATCTCTCAGCAGCAGAGCTGATGTTTGAGATTATCCTGCAGGGTTATAAAACCTGCTGCCAGTTTGTCTCTGTCGGATCTGACATGATGGGAAGCGTTTATGTTGAGAATATAAATGGCTTTTGGGCCGCTTTCAAAAGGTGTGACAAAGGAATAGAAGGAAAAGCAATTTATTAAATGTCCAATTCATTAAGTGTGGGTGTAATTTTAGCAGGAGCTCCAATTCATTACGAGGTGCGAGTCAATTTCCCCTCATGTTTGGTGGCAGGTTTATAAATTCAGCCTTGACTATTTCCTCTCCCTTCTGCGCCTAATCATGTGGGACTGAAGTAGCGAAGAAGAAACACAGATTGAAGGATAGTTCTCCTTGAAAGGTGCATAATTGTCGTCGTGAATCGACGTGTGTAATTGGGCTTGTTTTTTTGTTGTTCTTTTTCTTTCTTTTAGGTTGGCTTGAGATTGAGTGTATTTGCATTTTGAGTTGACGCCACCTTGTTGGAGATAAAAAAAAAATTAAGATTAATTTCTCTTTAGCAGTTTTAACAATGCCATGAAATTCTCAGTCATGGTGCTGGATGTGTAAATAGTTACTTGTTTACTTTGTTCAGCGGCTCCTGTTAAACATCATCACAACGGATCATGGTCCACATTATTGATTTGGCTTCATTTTTACACCATATGCCCTTCCTGATGCAACCCTCCTATTTATCTGGGCTGGAGACCAGAACCAGACTGAACTGGTTTATACATCATAATAGCTACGGTGCTGCCTTGTCGGAGTTCAGGCTCTCTGTGCTGTTGTGCTAGTGGAAAATCCTGCCGCTCCACCCGGGCATAACTTGTATATTTGAATACAATCTAATTTAATAAACGTTAATAATGACCTTCTTCTTTTGAAGGTCTGGATCCATGTTAAAGGCCCTCTCAAGCAAGACAATGTGACAGACTCAAATCCAATTGAGCATTGGTGTAACCACCTTGATTGTCTTATCTTCTCTATAGTTACTTGCCCAATCCTCCTCTAGCAGCTGTGGGATGCACAGCAGTCAGCATCGCTCCAAATATGTGTGACAACCTATCAGGACCTTATTGAGTCATATGGTTATAAGCTGGTGCTCATAATAATGTGACTCGACAGTGCATGTTCAAACAAAACGGCAACACACCTGGGTGGCAGACAGCCCCTTGTATCTGGAGTTTGCATGTTCTCTCTGTGTCAGGAGGGATTTCCTCTGGATGCTCTAGTTTCATGCCACTTCTAAAAATATCCCAAGTGTGTGTGTGTGTACGTGTGTGATGGACTGTTGACCTGAGTGTTTACTGCCTTTCACTGAATGAATCAGACCCACCAGACCCACCATGACCCACCATGACCCACCATGACCCAGAGAAGATGCTGCCGAACCTGTCTGCTTTCTGTTCACTTTTGGTTTGTTCCCCTAGTAACTGCCTCTGACTAAATGGCCACAAATTCCCTCAGACACACTCCAAAATATTGTGCAAGACCAAATTTTCCAAATTGAGAGTGTGTTTTATGATGCCAACAACGCTGAATAATGCATTTTGCTTATTTATTATTATTTTTCAGTCAGCAGCAAGATTGGCATTAGATGATTTGTTGTGTACAATGAATGAAGGCATTTATTTACATTTACTATATGGCAGAAGATAGTTCAAATTAACAACTAAACATAAGACCCTTGAAGGCTACGTGGATGAAAAATTGCTAAACACAAACCTTTTCTCTTCTCTTGCCATGGGATTTATATCAGACAACCCTCCTATTTATCCGGGTTTGGGTTCCGGGGCTACAATGCACTGATTTGTGAAATTTGTGAATGTGAAATTGATAATGTATGTTAAAGTAATCCTACGGCAGTTCAGTTAGCTAGCGGTTGAGTGTTATTTAATGAACGTCGGACTTCTTTATTTTTTAAAAAATCCATTTCACATTATGTCATGAATATAGCAGGGCCGTACTTATACTATAGAAATCCTCAGCACGTATATGTACCACCCAACGTGAAGGTGTGCACTCCCGCTGTCTCTACCTAGCTTTACCGTTGCATAATTAAGGTCCAGCACTAGTGTAGTAATGATCAACTCAAGTGTGAAAAAGCTTTACTGTCTCCCAGAGGCGTATTTACAAGAAGCTAAGGATCATGATAAATACAGAACGCAGATTCCAAACCAGGTTTTTTTCTTCTGCATCACTGCCTGACCTCACAAACGAATTTTAACCAAATTGGCTCAGAGTTCTGGAAAAACATCACCAATGTTGGTCACCAATTAGTTCGAGACTGTAGGTGAACAAGTCCATGATCAGGTGTCGACATATATTTTGGCCAGAGCCCTCATTGGGGTTGAATCGTGGTATTATTATTGTCACTGTCACAGAGCCTCTGTTTGATCCTTCTCTTCAGGCAAGGTTAAAGGATTTTTACTCATGGTCTAGTCTCTTAAGGATTCATTATAGGTTAGTCCACCACAGAATGCATGGCCTTCAACGTAGATTCACCACAAAAATCTAGTAATCCGAAGGTCGTCGGTTCAAATCTTCAGCCAGGTTGTCGCTGTTAGGACCTTCAGAAAGGCCCTTAAGCCTAAATGCTGAAACTGCAACTAAAAGAGCTGCAGCGATTTTTTTTTTTTTTTTTAATTGAATAATTCTGTCGATTATTCCAGCGATGAATCCAGTAATCATTTAAGAAATACTTTTGCTTTAATAAAGAGCAAAAATAATGACATCAGATAAAATAAGACACATAAAACAAACTGCACACTTGTATTCTTTACACACAGTGTGGTTTAAACATTTTAGAGAACCAACACGAGAACAAACTAAAAGCTTCAGTTCCTGCAGAGCACATGACTTTATTTTTTAGGAGGAAGCAAAAGCTTCTCTCAGGACTGTTTCTGACAGATGAGGTACATTTGTAATGATATAAACTCAGCGGATTAACAACACACAATGAGTTTTCGGCTTTTTGCAACATAAAATGATCTAAAACTAAAACCTCAATCCTCTGTTCGTTATTTTTCTTTCTCTGTGGAGCAGTCTGCACCATCGAACCTCGACTGTGTCCTAAATCGCAGACTTTTAACTGAACGGTACGCGGGAGCTGCGAGTGTGTAGTGGACAGTAGTATTGATTGAAATGTACCAATTGATACACGGCACCGGTCCGTGGCCCGGGGGTTGTGGACCACGATGCCTCAATGCAAGAATAAATAAATAAATATATATAAAAAATGGCATCAGTGGTTTTTAATAATTGAATTCCCAGATTAGCCCTAACCACAAAGCTGAAGCATGTCGTGAATTGTTGCTTTCTGCTTTTATTCCTGTTAGCCGTGGACCGTGCGGTGTACAATGAATCTGAATGAATCACATCACACGTGCATGCACAAGCACACCACGGTCGTCCACCCTCGGTCATCCCGCCAGGTTAAAGACAGAGGGCCCAGAAAGCTTTGCTGTTGCATTATTGAAGTCCTGCGCGAGTCTGGTAATGACCGTCTGAAGTGTGAACTGCTTCTCTTTGTTTTCTCCCAGAGGCGTCATTAGAAGCGGCTAAGGAGAACGATAAATAGAGAAAGTCATCTGAAGGCAGAAAGTGATGTAGTTAAACGATCCTCCGGAGCATGCTAGCAGTGCTAGAAGGAGAGTGTGGCGGTTCTACCCAAGCTCGGGGTCTCATCGTATCGGCCGTGCTCCGTCTCTCATCTTGCTCTCTCATGTCGATTTGCTCTGTTCCTGTTGTCTGACAACAATTAATAGTCTTGGCGGGAGCTTCTCCGTTCCCCTCGGTTTGTATCGAGTGTCCGTTAACCTTGTCCCGGGCGGGTGGGAACACGGAGGCACTCGCTCCTCAATGCACCCGCTCGAATGTGAAGAAGATGCGGTCATGTCTGACGCTGAATCTCCACCTGCTATGAGCAAACTGAATAATGAATCGTGCTATTGACTCTCAGATCTCATTTAAAGTGATCATGGATGGACAATTAATGCCGCTCAGAAAAAACCTGGATGTTTTCATTGCTACTTTAGGCCTTCAAGCCCAAACTGAGAAAATAGGTGAATAGGTGATTCGGAAGTGGGTTTGGGGGAAGGATGGGGGGTTCAGGACCAAAGTACAACCCAGTAGCTTGACCTGGATGATGAATAAATTAAGAGAAACATTTGAATTCGCTCCTCACTCGTGCTGTGGCCAGTGAAGACTGGACGTAACGTGAATTCAGCAAGTTTCCCACTTTCTGCAGTTAATTATGTAGTGAATTTGATTGTATATTGATATAATTTCAGTTGTTCATTTTAATCACTTGTGTACACATACTCTCATAGTACACCGGTGCTGGGATTCTGAGCTCCACTGGGCAATTTTGTCTGCTGCAGGCACTGTTAAGGGATTTAAGGGGAATTAATCAGATCAGCAGAATCCCAGCTCTGCTACTAGTTACTTTGGTATAGTTCAAATCAGCAGGCATTATCATCCACTAGGTAAGCATACAACAGGCTGCAAACTCCACAGAGAAAGCGCCCAGACACCTCGCCAATGGATCGCACCCAGGACCTTTGTGCTGTAAAGCATGTTACTCACTCAGCCACCAAAAACAATGCTAACCGATACAGTATAAACAAATCACAGGGAGCTCAATTTACCTACAAAACAGTACAGTAACAAAAGTGTGTGTTGATGTGCCGTGTAAAAATCCTAATCTGAGTGGATTAAGCTACGCATCCAGCACGGATTGTTCTGTAGTGAGTCTGAGGTTAATATATATACTTCCATGTGACGTCGGTGTTATGTTTTATACAGAACTAAAGGGCTGAGATTCTGTAAAACGTGAGTGTACTCTGATAGAAACTATTACTCCGCTGTCCCCTTGTGCATTTCCCTTCAGCTTGTATCTTGCGTTCTGATTGGCTGTTCGACACCGCACTCTTTACGAGTCGAGCGGCTCAGATCGAGATATTCGACTTGATTACAGTCCCTGATTACTCGACGAGCGCTCAGTGAGACGCTCGGGCCGAGTTGTTGAGTAGTTCTCACAGAAATCGAAAGGCGAGTGTAAGTCCACAGATCGGATGGTGTGAACTTGGCATTCGGTCTCGTATTGTATAGCTCGCCCTGATGTTTTGGCTTATCAGTGTATATATCCCCAGATAAAGACTTTGGATCGTATATAAAGGTGGACAGACTACGGGAAATGTCACATGGAGGTATTTGTCAGTTTGTTTTTCTTCTACCTGAACCGTATGTGACACTGAAGGACAGGTTCCAACAGGAGGACCGAGGCGACAGAATAATCATCACGCTGAAGTGTTTGTGTGAGGTTTACTTCTCCTCCTGCAGCTGCACCAATAACCACGACAAGCCCCTGCACGACAGACAGAATGCGACTTTAATCATCAACCGACAGATCTAAACTCATCCGGCTGCTCTGCCAGCAATGAAATGAACATTCGAATCCTCCGTGTCAATATTTACTGACAGACCCCGTCCAGCGCTCTGACATTGAAAGCCGGCGTCACACTTTAGAAGCAGCAACTCGACATTAATTTAAAAAAACAGACAAAGGAGACGGAAAATAAGACGGTAGCTCGTCTTCTGGGTTCTCGGACACGTGACGTGGTGCTTTGGGTACTGTGTGAACAAACCTTGTTCTTTTGAAGAGAGGTGATGGATTGGCATTCTGTTTAGGGTGTTCCTGGCTGGTGCCCATCGTTGGTGGCACCAGACCGGATCAGGATAAATTAAAAAAAGGCTACAATGACAAATTCAAAGTTCTTGACAAAAATAAACATCATTTTTTCTAAATCCCCTACTAAATGGTGGCTGTGTGGACCCATGGACCATCAGGTGCTGTGACTGCATTATTTAGTCGCAGCTCACCCTACTTACAATGCAGTCTGGCCAGTGGTGTGTAGACATCTGACCATTTGAAGTTTGAAGGGTTATTAAATCTATTTTAACCTTAAGAAATAATGTAAATATAATTCATCTGTGCCAGACTTCCCAACCGCTCTAATGTCTTAAATAGTGTGGTTATAAATACAAGTATATTTTCCTTTAAATCTTTATTGATGTATCTTGACATTACTGGGGCGGCACGGTGGTTTAGTGTGTAGCACTGTCGCCTCACAGCGAGAAGGTCCTGGGTTCAATCTCCAGGTGGGGTAATCTCTGTCCTTTCTGTGGGGAGTTTGCATGTTCTCCCCGTGTCCATGTGGGTTTCCTCTGGGTACTCCAGTTTCCTCCCACAGTCCAAAGACATGCTACCAGGTCGATTGGAGACACTGAATTGTCCCGTAGGTACCTGCGATGGACTGGCGCCCCATCCAGCGTGTTACCTTGTGTCTGAGAGTAATTTTTCAAAAATGATGAGATCACGATGACCTGTCGAGTGAAATCTCAAACCACTCAAAGTGTGGACACCCTTGCTCTATAGGACTTAATTATATTCATGGGAAATTTTAAATGTTTTATACTTTATTTAGAATAAGCCACAGACATATAAAACATACAGTGATACATTGGGATTGTCAGATTCTTAAAGAAATAAAGTGATACAATCTTTGTGTGGAAGGGAAAAAGAAGGTATAAATAAAGTGTAACGTTTAGTGCCGGACAGAAACCTTGTAGTCAATAAAGACAAAGAATCAAACTATTGTGGGAGTGGTCATTCTTATCGTCTCACTCTTATTCCCTTCAAGGTTCAGTGAGCCAAGGTCCATTTTTTTCATGGTCCGCTCCGAGCGTTTTTCATCAGCCCCGAGTCACATGGCCCCGGACTAATTAAATGCTGAATACAAAGTGCAGGCCATAAACAAAGCTGCACAATGTCTTTGTGCTGCAGTGAATTCACTCGCTCTATTGAAGTCCTGAAGTTCCTCTGGATGCTTCAGTCCATTGTGATGAAGCCATAGGCCACGAGATTCCTTTCAGCTCTACTATTGATTGTGCGACTCTTTGTGTCAGACAACCATAGTGAAATATGCATCGAGTAATGTTTTTCAAAAGAACTATGGCCATCGTTTTTAAAAATAAGGCATGAAAATGGATGCCCAGGCCGCAATTTGAGAGCTTTATTTTTCTTACTTCAGTACAGGTCTGCCTCTGAATGGTTGGCTTCAATCCCATTTAAATGGCAGTGTGGCTGTCACTTCATTTATTTGACGGTAGCTGCTGGTTTGCTCTGCCCCCCCCTCGGGTCTGTCCCATTACAGTGAAAGAAGCACCGGCGTACAGCCCCAGGCATTGGGAACAGAGACGGGGGGGGGTCTCCTTTGTCTCCAAAGACCTGAAAATGAACAGGAACAATTGGAGACAAAGCCAAATCAAAGCTGACCTTTTTACCTTGTCTGAGTCGTATTCATGATTCATAAGTACCAGTCACCTGAAAATGCAGTGACTTCTAATTTACATTTACATTTAATTCAGTATAATGGAAAGGTCTAGGTTAATACAATTCTTTAATGACTTTTTATCGGTACTATTAATACTCTGATATTAAAGTAGACTGTTAGATTTCGGTTTCCAAGTTCATCTATGATTCTGTTTGAGAACCAGGTGAGCTCTCTATGTAGACGCTTATTACATCATCCTACACACTCTCGAGAAGAAGGCTGTCTGAATTCTGAGATGCCTTCAAATGCTAAAATGCATAATGTTTCCAGTATGGCAAATCCTTTTTACACCTGATCCCGCTTCCAGACACGACCCTCCTATTTATCCGGGCTTGTCACCGGAAGTGCATTGTAGTGCTGAGGTAACTATAGGAAAATTCAGTGCCTCCAGTTAACATGGCTGCATGTTTTTTGGACTGCGGGGAAGAAACCGGAGCTCCTGGAAGGAAACCTGCTCATATATGAAGAGAACTCCATTCAGAAAGGAACCTGGACCGCCCAATTGGACCGCCCAAATGTAAATAAATTGTCATTGATCTTCAGTTCACTTCATTGTCTTTAACCCCTTATCCTAATCAGGGTCAGGGAGGGGTGCTGGAGCCTATCCCAGCTCTTCAACGGGCGCAAGGCACACGGTAACACCCTGGATGGGCCGCCAGTCCATCGCAGGTACCTACAGGACAATTCAGTGTCTCCAATTTCTCCCTCAGCACCTCAGGTTTCCCACTACAGTCAAAAGACATACAGACAGGTTCATTTGAAATACTCATATATACTGTAGGTATGAGTGTGTGTGTGTGTGAGAGAGAGACCCAATGCAACCCTAAATAAAATGAATCAGTGATAAAATATATTGTGAATGAATGAATAAAACAAAATCATTAAATGTTGTTCATTTGTCATCTACGGTTTGGTGCATATCAAACTGCCCTCTGATGTTATCGCCATACACAGGACGTGCATGCTGCTCTATACACAGGTACTTCGGGATAGAAGTGTTTATGTGCAAAACTAAAGCAGTCACTGGTCCCCAAACATGTCTTGGCAGATCGAGTACATTTGGTGTGGGTGGAATATTGAATCCTATTGATTTTCCAGAGCATTTGTGTTACCAGGTGGAGATAGAACACATTGATTTAGCTGCTGTGAATAGTAGGAGAAGAGACTGATGCAAATCACTCGGAAAATCTGAGATTTACCTGAGATTGAATTTAATGGTGGTGAGATGAATGTTCCACATATATCTCTGCTATTTCATTCATGCAGTTGCTCTCCTTTTTTCCATCCAATTTAGCGCTGCCGGTTAGTTTTTGCTCCTGGAGACCTTGATCAGGTCCGGGGAGGGGTGTATTTGCCTGACTCTTCTTATAATCCCATCTTTTTCACTGCGGTACAGAATTCATGAGAAAAGCCACACCATCCAGGGTGTTACCGTGTGCCTTGCACCCGTTGAAGAGCTGAAGGCTCCAGCACCCCTCCCTGACCCTAATTAAGATAAGAGGTTAAAGAAAATGAACTGAACTGAACACTAAGATTATTATGGAAGTTAGAGGGGTTTAGTGGGTTTACTGTCATCATGCAGCAAGATGGTCCCCAGGTGGGGTGGTCCAGGTCCTTTCTGGGTGGAGTTTGCATGTTCTCCCTGAAGTCCGGGTTCCTTTGAAAGTCCTAAAACATGCAGCCAGGTTAACTGGAGGAACTGAATTGTCCTATATGTAGCTAGTTGCTAGGATGCTTCAAGTGCATTGCAGTGCCGGTCCCAAGACGGATAAATAGGGAGGGTTGTGTCAGGAAGAGCATCCTGGCGTAGAAACTGCCTTAATGATAATGCGGATCATGTTTCGCTGTGGCGACCCCTAACAGGAGCAAAAAGAAAAATAAGTAGTTATTAGGTTATTATAGGGGTAAAAACAACCCTGTGGAATCTTGAGCAGTGATGTCACTGTACCACTGTGTTATGGAGAAAACTATGAGTTGCAAAATGTATCATAGAAAATATTTACTGTAGTGTTTTCTCTCTCACATGGCCAAATGGGGTCTGGGGAATCTCTCCTGTTTATTGAATTTGGTTGTTTCAGATACACCCATGGCTAACAGGTAAATAATATCAGTTACGTAAATGATAGTATTCCATTCTTATCCAACAGCGTCTGACCTTACAATGCTCATTTACTTAAATAAGTTTCTACAGACTCATCAAAACATTTGGTCGGATGTCGTCTAGAAAAGAGGAAGCTGTTGTGACCTCATGCAGGGCACCATAAAGAGGGCACCTGGCCATCTCAGGGTTTCACCTTCTCTTCTCAGACAGAGCCAATCGAGTCTACTAAAGGCCTCTAGATGTGTTAGGCAGTTCACTGTAACGGCAAATAATATGGCTGAGATTCGAAGTGCAACGAAATTCTTTCTTCACATATGTTTGGAAGCCGGGGTCAGAGTTCAGGTCGGCCATCTTACGGCGCCCCTGGAGCAGTGAGGGTTAAGGGTCTCACTCAAGGACCCAACAGTGGCTGCATAGCAGAGCCTTGATTTGATAACCCAAAGCTCTATGTACTAGGCTACCCCATCTTTTATATTAAAAGTATATATAGCATATTTTCTAAGCTACTGAGAATTAGGGGCCTTGCAACAGGGCCCAACAGTGGCAACCTGGCAGTGGTGTGACTTGAACCAGGAACCTTTCATTTACTAGTCCAGTACCTTATGCTAGATCTGCCTACTGTCCATTGACCATTTAGGGTCAGTGGTTGTCCCTAAAAGCCCTGTGATGACCTGGGACTGGAACCAGCCACCTTCTGATTATTATTCGAAATAGTAGTCTAGTTATAGTAAGTTCAAAACAGAGTTACCACTGGCCTGTCATCAGATCTAAGCCAAAATCTAAAACTTGAATAATGTTTAAAACCTAGATATGAATCTTCTCTCATTTTCAGCCCAGAAATAAAAAAAACTGAGTGACACCTCTAGGACCTTCACTCCTACTGACCACTGCTTCAGTCCAAGCAAAGCTGTCTAACACTCAGATGTAATTCAACCTGCTTGCTGATCTGGTTGTTTATTCATGACAGATGACGGCCGGAGCTCAGGATTAAGAGCTAGTTGGGGATTTAGCGGCCGTCCGTGGGCCTTTGTTCAGAAACGAGACCTCTGAAGGTGGCAGAAGAGAGTTACGACCCGCGCACCTTTGTTTTGGTGCCCCGTTGCAAAGCGGCTCCTCCTCTCGGTCTCTTTTAAAGCAATAATGCCTCTCTTAGGAAAGAATAGGTGTATGTGTGGAGTCTCGGCAACTCCGTCGCATCCTGCTGGGTGCTAGTGCACTCGGTGGGGGGAAGTGTGGTGGTGGCCAGCACTCGCCTCTGTGAGCCTGCATCTTTGTGCCTGCATCTGTCTCTGCCTCATTGTTTGGAGAAGTCCATCTGCTGGCCCCTCTCCACCACAAAAACACTATCTCCTCCGCCCTCCCTTTCTCTCTTGTGTTATAAACCCCCCACGACCCCCCGTCTATCAGAAGGTACCAGCTGTCCGCTTTCCATCTCCCCCCCGTTTTCTTATTTCTGTCTTTCTACTGACTCTTCCGTAGTGATGTTCCCCCATGGCTAAGAGGTCGGACTCCCACAGGAGCCGTAACGCCGCCGTACAGAGCGGGCAGTGGCAGACGATCTGTCCGATACAGCACAGCCATAAAATAACGACCTGCAGAAGTCTTAACCGCTAATGAAAAGTCATGCTCTGACACGCTGCTGTTAAATGCAGGCTGGCACAATATAGTTCTACAGTTCAACCAAGTTATTCTTACGATTTATACAATAAGATTCAATGTCTACCATATACAGTCATGGAAAAAAAGAAGAGACCACTTCAAAATGATCGCTGCTTTATTTTAGTCTACAATGTCTAAGTCATTGTTTTTTCTTTACACTAGAACTTCTGTGAATAGAATAAAATAAAATAGAACAACGCTGCTCATTTTTGTCAAACACACACTTAGAAATTGTAAAGTAAAACCTAGTGAGAATGTTGAAGTGGTCTCTTATTTTTTTCAAGATAAAATGACTTGAATTTTTTTTTATTTTAAACAAGGGCGGCACGGTGGCTTAGTGGTTAGGACTGTCGCCTCACAGCGAGAAGGTCCTGGGTTCGATCCCGGGTGGCGCGATCTGGGTCCTTTCTGTGTGGAGTTTGCATGTTCTCTCCGTGTCCGTGTGGGTTTCCTCCGGGTACTCCGGTTTCCTCCCACAGTCCAAAGACATGCTACCAGGTTAATTGTCCCGTAGGTACCTGCGATGGACTGGCGCCCCATCCAGGGTGTTACCGTGTACCTTGCGCCCGTTGAAGAGCTGTGATAGGCTCCAGCACCCCCCTCGACCCTAATTAGGAAAAGGAATTAAAGAAGATGAACTGAACTGAAATGAATTTTAAACAGGTTATTGGTTATCACTGTTAAAATGTATTTTGAGTAAACCCACACAGACACATGCAGAACATGCTCCACACAGAATGGACCCGGACCACCCCACCTGGGGATCGAACCCGGGACCTCCTTGCTGTGATGAGACAGTTCTACCAACTACAAGTTACTAAATTATTCTTTGTACTCGTTTTTTTAAGAGGTACTTTTACACGTTCCTAATTACTGTAGCAGTACATTTACTTGAGTTACAGCTCATAGCCTGTTGTTCACCTCATTAAAAGAAACAAAACCTCATTATTTTTACACCCTTGACCACGTTTTTACGGCCGTTGCGAGATGCTGAGATGCCGTGAGCCGGAGTTATTCTCAGCAGATGCTTCTCCTTTGCTGAATAAACAAGTTAATGGTGGCATTTGCAAGACTACGTTGGGAATTTTTCCAGCGCTCCGGGCCCACAGATCAGTCCCGAAAGCTTAAAGACTCGCGGCCCTCAGCTGATACACTGCGATGCTGCTAAACTCATAAAAAATTGAAGCCGGCGTTCTGCTGGCACGGCAGAAGACGATTGGAAGACGAGGTGAGAGAAAATACTTTGTACTTAAGTGAAACGGTAATGATAGACATTAAGCAGACAATAATTAACACAGCGTATAACAGCCAGTGCACCGAGCCTGTGCCATTCCTCATCTCCTGATTACCTCCCATTAGGAGGAACGTACAGTCTCACCGTCACTCCCTGACTCCTCGTATCATTCATTTCATATCGGGAATCTGACCTTTCCGCGGTCGCCGATTGTTGCCATGGTGAGTCAGGCCGGGCCGGTTAAGGACAGAGGTGTGCAAATAAATGTCCTTATTATGTCAGAGACTGCAGATTCCATATCGCTCCCGTCAGAGTCGCTCTGCCTACCTATCGCGACCTAATAGCCCCCGTGCACTGAGCAGGAGCTCCAGTTTTACCTTATTTTACAGGCTGGGCTGATAACACGGACAGCAATTTTCTTCTGGTGCAGTGATACTGCTCTTATGATGGCTGGGTAAAGGAAAATAAATCGACGGGGGCTTTAGTGGCTTAAAATGATGCCGTATTGAAAAATAACTTTATACACAGAACAAGCCTCGGCTCGGAAACGATCGCTGACCAACAAACCACAGAAGGCTAAAACAAAAGCTTTACAGATTTAATGATGTGTTCATTTATTTCATGTCTATTCTACTGAAGGAGATATGAAAACTAATTATATATTAAATATATTTTATACAACAAACTGCACTGGTTTGTATTTTTAAATGATCTAATTTGATGTAGGTTTGTGCGGTGGAAAGCACCAACAGTCCACGACAGGGCAGCCCGGTCCTCTGTATGGAGTTTGCATGTTCACCCCGTGTATGCAGCCAGGTTACCTCGAGAGACTGACCTGTCCTACAGGTACTCTAGCCATTAGGATGCATAAACTAATGCATTGTAGTCCCAAGCCTGGATAAATAGGAAGGGCTGTATCCGATGTGTGAAAACGATGCAGAGTTAATAATGTGGATCGTGATTAGGAGCAGACGAACGAAGAAGCTGGAGAACTAGTTTGGTCTTGTTTAGTCTATAACGTCTATAAACTGAACCCAAATTCACGTTGATAACCAAAAGTGCTGAGAGGGGGTACGGGGTCGAGAGCTAGAGCTTTTTTTTCTTTTCTATTATCGTCCTGTTCCTGATAAGTGCATGAAGAAAGTGACGATCAAGCAGAGTTCCAGATAGCAGAGAATGTAAAATTCATCAGGTCAAGCTGATCAAGCTGCTGAATGTTAACGCCGAGGCCCTTCAGGCCTTGTTTGCATGCATTAGTGCTGTTCTGCGGACCCTAGCCCGGTCAGATGCAATTTCCAATACCGCAGAGGGCGCTGACCTCTCCAGCGGGCCGTGCCGAAGTGACCTCGGGCCTGATTAGGCTTTCACAGACGCAAGTCCGTGGCTCATCACATCCTCATGCTTTCTGGGCCCGGCTCCATTCATCTTGAGTTCTGCTCACACAGTAAATAATCTTCTGAGGAATCGCTGATCTGGGTTCAGATTTTTATCATTAACATATTCCAGGCCTTGACAGTGGCATCCTGTCGGCTTCTTTGTGCTCCGTCAGGACTTTCGCTGAGCTGATTTTAGGATCTTGTGCTGACAACTCAACATATGCTCGAGTACAGAATCATGATGAAATTTCACTTTCAGAGCAGCGCAGGTCGTCTGGACTTGAGCTTGGAAGAAGATTTCATTTTTATAGTCAGGAATCATTTAAACTCTGCTTGGTCATCACGTTACACGATTTTATGTGGCGACTGAATGTGGAAAAAGTTATTATGTGAAGAAAAAAAAATTCTATAGTGAATTAAAAGAAATGATTAAATATTGATGTTGATTAAAAAAGACAGAAAAATCTATAATCCTTTATTCATGTGATGTTACTGGTAACTTTAAAAGCAGTTTGGGCAGCACGGTGGCATAGTGTGTAGCACTGTCTCCTCACAGCGAGAGGGTCCTGGGTTCGATCCCCGGTTGGGGCGGTCTGTGTGGTCCTGTCTGTGTGGAGTTTGCATGTTCTCCTCATGTCTATGTGGGTTTCCTCCGGGTGCGCCGGTTTCCTAATACAGTCCAAAGACATGCTACTAGGTAAATTTGAGAAACAAAATATTCCCCGACTGTGTTTAATATAAACTTGTGTAAAGATGAACCTTGAGTGATGAAGAACCGTGTGTCTGTCATGAATGTAACCGAAATGGCAAAACATGACGTTAAAATCCTAATAAATGATCAATAAATGAATAAATAAAAGATTACATACATTGGCTCAAAAAATCATATTTCTATAAACATTTACAATTATTCCACACATTTAAAACTATAATTCAAATATAACTATAATTCAAAGTGCTTTACATCAGTAAAAATAAAGGCATCCAAACATTCAAAGCATTAAAATATTCTGAGAACCTCAGAAAGGCTTCTTGTACACATAGTTACCATTAAAAGATCATGAAATTAAAACAAGATAGACACATGACTGCTTTAAAGAAAAGAATAGATAAATAAATAAATAAATAAGAACATGTAAAATCTCAGTACCACACAGGAACCTTGGCCTCCCAGGACCCCATTTCTCCCTTTCTTGAACCTCTTTTGATAGATACTGACCGCTACAGACCGAGGACACCCCACAAGAGCTGCAGTTTGGGAGATGCTCTTACCCAGTCATCTAGCTCTCACAGTGTGGCGTTTGTCAAACTCGCTCAAATTCTCTCGCTCGCCCATTTTTCCTGCTTCTAATATGAACTTTGAGGATTAAATGTTGACTAATTTATACCCCCCACCCACTAACAGTTGCCATGAGGAAGAGATCATCAGTTTAATTCACTTCACTCATCAATGGTCATAATCTTATGCCCAGTAGGTGCATTTATTGTTACTTTATAATTGATCTATTTGTTTTACTTTTTTGGCTCCAGGTTGCGAAGCTTGATTTTTTTGCTAGCACACCAGCACCAAGAGTCGGAACTCTTCGCTTCAAAACTCAACGTTGCTACCGTTCGACTGGGCGCCACCCCAAGCCGTGATAAATTGGGAGGGTTGTGTCAGGAAGAGCATCTGGAGTAAACACCATGGCTAATCAGTAATGCAGACCTCAATGTGCTGTGGTGACCCCTAACGGGAGCAGGCGAATGAAATTCATTTTACTTTTAGGCTTGAATGTTCAAATATCCCCAGTAAACTTTGCATAAAAGTTGCATGTGCAGCCTAATTGGGCATTGTGAGTGACTAATAGATCATGCTTGTGCAATGTTTTGTGAAATGGCGACATAAAAGTCAATTACCGTGTGTGTGCAAGTGGAAAAATGAGACTCCCGAAATTTGCAGTGGAGTCGGTGAGGTATTGACAGTTGTGGAAGATGAGCGGCGATTGCCGTGAGCAGTTAGCTAAAGTAACATTAGGTGTTAGGATGTGTTAGTCCTTTTTTATTCATACAGACATTATTTCCAAGCGATTTTCTAGCCACATCCCCAAACTAATCCTGTGTTGTTTATAGTTCCTGTTTAAACCAATAAATTACTGTTATGCTGTCGAGTCACATGATTATGACCACGTTCTACTGTGCTCATGAAGATGTCATGTTTTGTGAGCTGGTTAGGTGGGTATTTAAGGTGTGGGAGGGACCCATCCATGCTGATTATCTTCCTTGGGGCAGATGGGATCTTCCACCAAGACGAGAGATGTAATGATATATCAAGAATCAATAAGAATCGATTCACTAGGGCCGCCGGTTTAAATCGGTGATTCATTTGAGATAAATCAAGATTAACTTCAAACAGCAGAGGGCGCTGGCACTATATTTATTTGAATCCAGGATTGTTTGGCATAGATTAAATTACCTCAGAAATAAAATGACATTCATTGTTTAGATCAATAATAGATAATCACTAATAGTTTACTTAGGGCGGCACTCTAGCCTCACAGCAAGAAGGTCCTGGGTTCGATCCCTAGATGGGGTGATCTCGGTCCTTTCTGTGTGGAGTTTGCATGTTCTCCCCGTGTCCGCGTGGGTTTCCTCCGGGTACTCCGGTTT
>JAYDZG010000001.1:38589418-38603923 GCA_034509265.1 Microcambeva bendego
TCCAAAGTCCAAGAAAACTGCCCTGAACAACACAGGATTAGCAGACGATGTTTATCATTTTACCACTAATAATTATAAATGATAAATTATTTTTGCTTTGTCTTTAAAAATCATATTTTTTGCCGGCAAACAAGTGAATCACTGTATTATTGGGTGTGGCAACGGTGTCTTTTGGAATGGAAAGAATACCCTGTGAATCCTGTTACTATGATTTATTTTTTTTCATTTCCCCCTCCAAAATCCGCCCAATCTGGCAACACAAGAATCATTCTTTGATAACATTCTACTATATTTTAATTAGCAGCAGCATTTTAAATAGCATAGATTTATATCTACTTGTCCTGTTTGCATTACACAGGAGAGACATGTCCATCTTTTGTTAAAAAGTAACTTAGTACATCTTAAATGAGTTACTTTTTACTTGAGTGGATTTTTAGAGTAGTAACTTTTCTCATACTTAAGTAAAAATTCATCCAAGCACTTTTACTCAAGTATAATTTTAGTACTATTTCCACCTCTACTCACTACTGCACTCACCAGAGAACATAAAGGTTAGTCTTCCAGGCCAAGTGCAGGGGGATTCTTATGCAATCTGAAGCTGCTGTCAAAACAACCCCAGAAGGAAAAGATACCTTGGAAAGCATCTGTTTCTGCGATGGGAATACCTCCATTCATGAGAATTCCCCGTTGGACTTCAGTTGGACTTCATGACAGCTTCAGGAACAAACCAAGAACTCTGTGGCTGGTGGAAGTGAATGGAGCTGAGACGTTGCTGATAACGTACGTGGCTTATTGCAGCATGAATTGTTTGGTGCCATCATTCATAATCCGAGAAGGCTTAAGCATAGACCGGGCAATACTCAAAGTCTAAATTCCAACAGATACGAGTGAAGCGAAAAAGGTCTAAATTCTGTTTAAAAGACACAATTATGGGGCGCTGTAGAATAACCCTTCAGCACTGAACACCTCGGTTCAAATCTCCTTTATCAAATCATTTATTATCACCAAGGTACATGCAAGTCAAGCCCGGAGCTAATGAGAGGATCCTGATACCCATTCAGTTTGTTCTTCTTAACCAACCCCAGCGCAAGTCCCCCACAGCTACCCTACTACCTCATGGGAATTTAAAATTCAGTATTTTAGTGCAAACTGACTTCAGTAGTTTATATTTCCTGCCTCAAAACATTTGGAGAGAAACCAAAGTGTCTCAGTCTTGGCATGTTGTCCATGCAGTAAGTGTCATTATGCGAAATGTTGTTTTCTTTAGCATCCTTCGTGGGTGCCAGGATGCTACACTCATGGCCTGGAATGCTGAAGCAGTAAGGTGCTCCATACAAAGCCAAACGTACAGCAGCAGAGATAAGTGACACGGTGACAGCACTCCAAACATCATTTGAATTAAACACATTGCAATTTTATGCAAATGAGTTAGCACATAGTAAATCAACATTAAAATAATTTGCTAGTGTGTAAAGCATTTCATTAACATTGTCAATTAGTTTTACCGTGTTGGACCCAAGTCAGTGGTAGAGTCACCATTGTGCTCCCAGTAACATAGATCATGTTGTGGGTATGGGAGTGTATTCTTACATTCATACCAAATACTAGTACCAAATCTTTGAAGTTTTGGGAAAGCTGGTCATTTTAATATTTCTAACAGTTTTGAGGTTAGGTGTAATGATTCCCATCGATCGGATTGTAGCGGGATATTCCACTAGCATTACAGCTTTGGGATTCTGAAGCTCTGTAAATTCAAATCTCAGTTCTGCTACGTTTTGGCTGGGTGCCCTCTCGCCATGCTAACTCGCAGCCCATGCACCAGACAAAATTTGGCCTCTAGTACACTGGGTGATAAAAGATTGGACTAAAAAAAGCAATGGGGTCTTCAGTGCTTATAAGGACCTTGGTTAGTAGACTCTCCATGGTCAATGGATTGCACATTTGTCAAATGGATTGTGTCAGGTAAATACTTCTAGTATGTCATCGGGTGTATATAAGATTTAATGTTCAGGGTAAAGTGGTAAAAAAAGAGAAAAATGCTTTGAGTTAGAAACCAAAAATGTAACACACTTTTTTTAAGTGAAGCACATAACTGCCGTCCATGACTGTTGGCATACTGGTGGACTTTCATATAATGTGCTGTTCAGTGGAACTCATCAATGACTGCCATGATTTATACGCACTTATACTCACAAGGCTATGAGAGCTGAGCGATGAAGAGGTATTCCATCCACCCCAGTAAGCTTCCTCAAAGTTTAATTGACCTGCTCAGTCACCCTGTCTGTGGTGCTAACCTTAGAAAGAGATTATCATTCACTACTTTTTTTCCAATCTCCGACTGTCCTAACAACCTGCTTCCGAGAGTACGTGCTTCCACTGCTGCTCGTTTCTACTTTAAACTTTTTGCTTGTATTCATTAGTTATACACTAGGATAAGACAAACATCATGCCTAATTAGTTCCAGCTTACTCTTCATTCAGTTGTATATCTCACCCTCTGACTCCCACCCATATTATTTAGTCCCACCCAAACTTCCTCTAACCTTTCTGCCCCACCCTCCCCCAACCAGGCACTGCAAGAGCTGAATGGGGGAATGGTGGAAAAGGAGGAGAGAGAGAAAGGTTAGTCTAGGGGCAGAGTTTTCAGCAGTTGAAGCTACTGTGTTCTCTGAGAGTTTCATTTCCTCTGGAGTTTTTCAATTCATTCCAAAAGTTTGGACTGTACTTCATGATTTATGGCTATCATACACCCAATCGGACAAACTCTCTTCTAGTTGGATTTATTACAAAGAATTCTCAAACAAGACCTACGGGTTGCCAAAAATCAGTAAGTGTGTACTTTAATTTCTTACCCCTGGTTGTATTGCAGGCCAGCTGGAGTGAGTTGGAGAATATTAAATAAATATTGAACTTGATGCTGTGTTGGCAGACTTGTGCATGTGACACATGCTGGTCCATGACTACAGTCTGATTGAAACAGATTCTATTAATAGCCAGTGACAGTGCATGTAGTATTGATTAAAAGCAGATTTTCTAAGCTGATATAGTTGATGGTTTGTACAGAGAATAGTTTTGTGTTCTTATTGTTTGTTAGATTGTTCTGTACGCCAGAAGGAGTGAGCTGTAGTGAAAGAAACATGGGAACTGATACAGTGTGAACAGTTGGATGTGTGTCTATAACTTGAATCTGAGTGTGTCTTAAATCGTTTACTTATAAAGTGCCAAACTGCTGTGTACACTATATGGCTGAAAGTATTTGGACATCTGACCATGAGCTTGTTAGACACACATTGATGGTACTAAGTACAGTTCTTTATATGATCTTTATGTGAGGCTTCTCACCCGTTTTAAGTATTTATACGTTACTTTTAGTCAATAAGCGTTTGTGTGATGGGGCAATGACGTTGCTCAAGAAAGCCTCAATTAATTATCTAGTTCATTTCAAAGCTGTTTACGAAGGCTCTAAATAGGCCACTGGAGTTTCTTCAAACCAAGCTTTTCTTCATGCTTATGTAAATCTTGCTTTGTGCTCAAGGGCACGGTCATGCAGGAACTGGAAACTGCATTCCCTAAACTGTTCCTGCAAAATTGGAACCATTAATTCCTTTATATAATTAATGAATGACACCTGTTAGAAGTTGTTTATGAAACAGCAATCGTTGGAACATTTGAATTGTCTCACTATGATTGATGGGTGAGACAGAGGACTGCCGGCCACACCCCCCCCCACCTCATATCTAGACACAAGTGCCATTCAAAACTCCCCAGAACTACAGATGGCTATGGCCTCATCTAATTTGCATTCAGACAAGAAGCAGACCACTTTTCAGTTGCACCACATAAGAGTTTGTAACTTATTTCTAAAGGGAATCTCAGTGCAGAGTTCAACAATGAGCTAACGCAGACTCTCGGACGCTGTTTAATACGAGTCCGGAGCAACACGGATGAATTATCAAGTGTTTAACGAGAAGTTACAGCAGGCACTATTGCAGGATTAGGCTGACGTGGCGAGCTCTTTCCTCTTCCTTTTTGCAAATGCGGCCCGTTAATCATAAGCGACACCAGAAATTAAAAGGCAACAGCAGATGAAAGATTTTTTTAAAAAAATTGAAGTGGGGCTGTTAGATAAAGGGTTCATTAAGCCATCACTCCTAGCAGTGGTTAGTGAATTTAAGCAGGGACCTAATAATAGGTGTCCATTATCGTCCCTTATTGTCCATCTCGGTTCCTTGGTATTCTGCAACTGCACCAGCGCTGGTAGGATTACAAAAGAAAGGTCTATTCATACTTGCGTTGCCACTCCTGCCGCCTGTTCTTTGGAGTCATCACCATAACAACACCTGCCTGTGGTGTGCATTTTGATTGGGTCGAACTGCCATGTTCATGCTGGGAAATAATCCTTTCATAGAGTAGGTTTGTCAAAGAGGGTTACAAGTAGAAAAATACATTTTGTGTGAGGTATTTATTTGTGTGGACATATATCTTTGAGACACTGTCTCTAAGGAAACTGTGCTGTGCTATTATATAGACAATAAATGATTGATCTATTTTTTGGGCCCTGTCAGTATAATGGCACACATTATGATACAGGGTAGTATTAAGTATGGTGCCATTTGTTTGTCCAAAAGACAACAATTTACTTGTTATTTAGCCTTGACATCAAAGACGACAGCTTGGTGAGGCAATTATAGCCCTTGGGGCTCTGTTGTTATGTCCTGGTGTTGCTCTTCACACTTTGTGTACATTAACCAAAGCTCTCTTTGCTTCAAAATCCACTCTGAAGGCTCCTAATGGCATAATATGTCCAATTAAATCTTCCCTTTGCAAACACCTCTCTCGTTTTAGATGAACCCAAACATTGCGGCTTGGCAACATGCCTGTGGCAGGATGGAGAAGTGTGAAGGCTAAACGGTTAAACATGGCTTCTTCCATAAAGACCCTCACAGAAACAAATGCAAAGGAAGAAACCACAGCCCACAATTCTAAAACTGCTGGTGTATTCAGATGCTGTGGTCAGTAGAAAGAGTAGGATACTAAGATATTAAGATATTTGTTGACTGTGACAGTTCTACCATTCATGCCTCATTTTATCAAAATGTCAAGTCCAATTTATTTGTATAGCACTTTTTTCAATAAGCATTGCCTCAATGCAGTTTCACAGAATCCATGAACGCCAAACCACAGACCCCTGTTGAGCGATTCGAGCGCAACAGTGACAAGGAACCAGAAACATTGGAACCAGATTCAGGCTCCTTTTAGGTGTCGCCACAGCCGATCCTGCCGATAAATGTATTTACTGGTTTATTTGATCTCGTTATTTTGATTTCTCTTGCGTATGAGCGAGTGGGTGTGTGCACATACAAAGTCAATCTCTTTCCCAAATGACTTTTCAAACGAATCAGTGGAATCGACTACGGACTTCTATAGTAAAGCTTTGTTTGTTTCGCTCACTTGATTCATCAGTTAGAGAAAGAATCGGTTCATTTTTTATCTTTGTGCGGAATTTTAATCTCTCTCCTGATTGGCTGTGAATGTACCAGTGACAGCTTAGTGAACGAAGAAGCCGGCCACTTGTACCAGATTACTAGTACTTTTACTTAAGTACAGAACTTGAGTACTTCTGGTTGTGGAAATGATTCTGTGTTGGAATGTCCTTGATTCTGGTGAAAGACCAAAAACCCTGTTGAGCCAGCCGGAGGAAGAAACCTTGAAAGGAACCAGACTGAGCAAGGACCTTCATAATAAAGTCCGTAGTGAGTTCTGGACATGATTGTGTTCTGGAATGTCATTGATTGTTAGAATTAGATTAAAACGTGTACCAGGAATAAGCAGAAAGAAGCAGAGCAGAGGCATGAGACAGCAAAATGTTCTGTATTTGCCATTCTCATTGGGTAGAGCACCATGGTCTATTTAACCAAATAGTCCTCTAGTTTAGTGGTTCTCAGACGGTAATATAAGTACTACTGGTGTTAGATGAAGCACCCAAGTGGTATGCCAGATGACCTTGGAAAATCAAGTCTGACAATTATAATTACATTATAATTATAATTACTGATAATGTACTGGTACCGGAATCACAGGAGGCCTTCAGATGTGATGCAGAGTCCTGGTCAGGTCAAATCATACTGATAAGGCCTGTCAGGGCTCGACAGCTAATCATTGTACATACTGTCATGATTGTAATGACTTGTGATCATTAGTAAAGTAACTTCTCAACCGGCTGGTTTTATATCTATTAGGTTGGAACTGGTGATTTGTTCACTATTGATTTTTTGAGGCACTGTTTGTTGCTTGTGCTTCTAGTTCTGAGATAAACAGATTAGTAGAAAAAAAACATGGTAATAAATTATTTTCCTTTTTTGCTTGATCCCTCACAAAACCCTCAAATCCAAACTTCAGTTGAAATAAAGTATTTCCAGAGTTCTCAAGCGGTAATCCATAACTTCTTGTTCAACTAAACCAGGCATAAGATTATGACCACTGGCAGGTAAATTGAATTGCACTGATTAACTCATCACGACACCTACCTGTTAATGGGTGGGACGTGTAGGCAGCAAGCTAACATTTTATCTTCAAAGTTAATATTAGAGGCAGGAAAATCTGCGATTATAGGTGTCTGGATTAGAGCGAGCCACATTGTGATGGATAGACAACCGTGTCAGAGCATCTCCAAACCTGCAGCTCTTGTGGGGTATTACTGTTCTGCAGTGGTCAGTGTGTGGTCAGGTGGTCCAAGGAAGAAACAGTTTTCACTATGTAAGAACATCGTGTTCTCTACTAAATAAGCCAGGTAAACAAAGCAGCCATGAAGAAATGACTCATGTTTTATGTATGTTTGATTTATTTTGCATCTTTATAAAATAAGCTGTATTTTATAATAAATGCCATAACTGAGTTGGACCATTTTTAAAGATACAATGGCCATAATGCTTTCAAGCAAATCTCTTCCTTTTATCATCCTAACACAATTTCCTCCCATTTAAGGCTTTTAAATGGATTTTTAGTCTTTTAGGACTTTTCTGTGTGTTAGTCGTGGCTGTGTGTACCATTGGAAGTGTTTATGTAAGTGTGCTGTGTATTGGGGGGCGGGTGACAGGTGACCTTTGAGACAATCAGAGAAGCAGGAGGATGAACAAATGGGGACAGTGGGCCGACTGCAGGCTGGTGCTGAGCTTGCCTGTGGATTACATTGATTTCGTAAAACAATAAAACCCAGCTTTCTTATTGTGAGCGCATTAATAAATAAAACCCAGATAATGAGCTTCTCATTTACACCGTTCCTCAACGGGGGACAAACGGCAGGTTTTTAGGGCATAGGCTACTGGGGCACTTTTCTTCCTTTTATCTTCGGTTTTCTGACTACTTTGGTGGTTAGCATAGCGGCTGGAGTCGTCAATGTGACAATATGATGAAAGTATTGCATGTAATTACGATTCTGTGTTTATAACTCCATTGCTTACTTATTGAAAGAATTTCTTTACATCTAATCTACTGTACATTAATACTAAGGTGGTAAATTTAATGAACCATCATTTGATGGATTTAAGATATTATAGACAACATCTGCCAGCTGTGATTGTTTATAATTCCAATAAACAGCAGACCTAGACTGGTAGTTTAGTATTTTTTCTCTAGTCATGTGTACATGAGTGATAGGCTTTATTTAGCAGGAGACTCACTTTGTTCTCAGCTTTTTCTCTGTGTTTTAAGCTGCATTTTTGTGTTTTAAGTTCTATTGCTTGGTTATGCCCAGCACTGCTCCAGTAGCCACCAGCGGTGCATTTTATGGACCGGTGCTCCCCCCTTTTAGTCCGGTACATTAAGGTTCCACTGTATTACATTCTTGGTTCATTATGAATACCAGATTTGGATTTCTCATTAAACCAGTTTTAAGGTATTTAATGCATTTTTTTTTCTTATTAGCCACCCACAGATAAAAAAAACTCCATCAATCTCAAACCTGAAAGTATTTAGATGTGAATCCAGGTTACTTAAATGCTTACTTTGTTGGATTACTTGGAAACTGTTGATCCTAACGCTTTAGCAAATGGTAAATAAGAAAGAAAGTAGTAAAATGAGCATTTGCTGGAGGAGGATGAGAGGAGTTTATTCTTTTATAAGAAGGGATGAGATTATAGGGCAAGACCTACTTCAGTGCACAGGCTGAGCTGAAAGTGGCTGAGTGTGTAAATCAGGCTCACAGCTGGATACTGTATTGTAGGAGAGAGAGGCATGAAAATGGCTGCTCATGTATTTTCATAGTTCGCCCTTAATATTTAAATATTCTCCAAGAAAAGAAATGTGTTAGATGTTAGAGAGGGAATTGGAAGTGTGTTTATTTATATAAAAAAGCATCCGAAACTCATTTCCACACATCGTGGGTTCTGGAGGCGTATAATTACAGTATATTTCCAGAAACCTTTTATAATATATGACAAATTTGTTTCATGGCCAGTTAGCTGTAAAATACTTTTTCCGGCTCCTCCTGTTAGGAGTTGCCACAGCAGATCGTGATCTCCATCACTGATTAAGCTTCGTTTTTATACCAGATGCCCTTCCTGACACAACCCTCCCTATTTATCCGGGCTTGGAACCGACACTGTAATGCACTGGTTTGTGCATTCTAGTGGCTTGGTACATTTAGGACGATTCAGAGTCTTCAGTTAACATGGCTGCATGTTTTTGAAGTATGTGAGGAAACCAGAGCTTCCAGAGGAAACCCACGTAGACCCAGAGAGAACATGCAAAATCCACGTGAAAGGGACCTGGACAGCCCCAGCTGAGGATCAAACCCAGGACCTTTTTACTTTGAGGACACCTAGAACTAAAATACTTTAATAACACTAGATTTCCCAAGTTTCTCTGGCATTTGACTAGTAGTTGTAATAATAATAATAAAAATATTTGATTGTTCCTGTATTTTATCTAATGGTGCCCATAGGACTAATCAGAAGGTTCATTGTTCAAGTCCTGCCACTGCAAAGATATTCGGTCCCTGAGCAAAGTTCTAAACTTTTAAATGCTCAAATTGTGTACAGTCATAATTGTAGGTGACGTGGGATAAATGTGGGATAAATGCTCCAAATGTAAATTTATCTTTTGCAATATTTCTAGCTACTTGTAGCACTCTGGCCAAAGAGACTCCTATATAGTAGTCACCAGCAAACCACACAGTGCCCACTGAGCCACACTTTAACACAATAAATACCCCACATCAGTGCAGGTACCTTTAGTAGAAAGCTTAAAACGTGCCCCTCTTGACCCACCTTTTTCTCAGGCCCAGCCAGTGGTAAAAATCATGTTAAAAGCCCCACCCAAAATTTGAGAGCTTGAGACCTCAGATGAGATATAACAAAGAATAAAAACTGAATATACTGAATAATGGGAT
Source organism: Microcambeva bendego (assembly GCA_034509265.1). Lineage (NCBI taxonomy): Eukaryota > Metazoa > Chordata > Actinopteri > Siluriformes > Trichomycteridae > Microcambeva > Microcambeva bendego. Next base: position 38,598,806 of record JAYDZG010000001.1, read on the forward strand.
CTGCACCAGCACCTAGTTAAAAACTTTCTTTCCCAAACATTGTTGGCTGATTAATATGGAAAAGCTGGCCGAGCTTTTCAAGTTGGATCTGTTATTGCTTCCACTTCCATCTGCTGCCATTTATTGTGCGTTTCTTTTTTATTCATTTTTCTTTTAACTGCGGAAGAAAGGCATGAAGAAAACTGATAAATGAACCGAAGAAGAGAAAAGTAAAGAAGTAGCAGAACATCTCTGTATTCACAAACTCTTACCTTTACTTTTATTTGGGTTAATAGCTTGTTTTATGGGGTGGCATGGTGGTTTATGATTAAGGGTTAAAGAACATGAACTGAACTGAACTAAACCTTGTTTTATGATGGTTAATGTAAATATACAGTCATGGTAAAAAAAATCTGCATTCTCTAGTTTTACAATTTATGTGTGTATGTGTGTGTGTGTGTGTGTGTGTGTGTGTGTGTGTGTGTGTGTGTGTGTGTGTGTGCACAAAGTTAGCAGTGTTATTTTATTCTATTCCAATTCTCAGCCATCTCTTTTTTATAGAATAAAACAAACTGCTGACCCTTTTAAAGCAGTCTTTTATTTATTTTTCCATGACTGTATATTGTACTATATTGTGGTATTTTTGCATGGAATTAAAAATTAAAATATTTAAATTCAATGTGTCTTGGGCATTACAGCTGCAGTTTTGTAGTGATCCATTATTGAACATTAGGGTTGAGTATCAGAGTTAAGGCTGATTTTTGGTTGTTGATCTTTGCTTCCAGAAATCGTGGAAAATAATAAAAGACCACTTCAAAATGATCACTTTGTTTTAGGTTTAGTTATCTATTCACATTTCTATTCTCGTTTATAGACCACATAATTAGAATTATTAAGTAAAGTAATTCTTATTCTTATATATATATATAATTCTTAAAAGCAAAGGGTTACATTTAGAGAGAAAACTGGACCCTGCTGTGTTTCTTCTCTATTTTCCTTCTGGTAGGGCATGCTGATTAGAGCAGATTGGGGTGGTCCCCATCAAATACCCTGCAATCACTACCAATACCACGACCCCCACTTACCAACCGTCTGAGTCCCCCTTGATCCTATAAATGTTGAGTGCACCTTGCCACTCCAGACCCTGCTACACCACACAGGGTCGCCCAGACTGCCTTATCACCACAACAAAAGCGAGTTCTGCTCTCCTGATTAGGCATGCAGGGTGAAAAGCAGAGGCCTCTAAATGAATCTCAATAAGCGTTCTGCTATTTTCTTCCACTGAATGGGACTGTCAGAGTGTGTGCGAGTGTGTACACAAGACCCTTCACACTCAGCCTAGGTAATTGTGAGTCCAGCAAGCCGTGAAGGCATCGAGCGTTGCCTCCCTGCTGCACACGCTGCAGAAAAAAAGGAGAAAATGCAAGCTAAATCTAATAAAGTTCACCTTGTTGCTTATTTATTTCATCCGGACTGTATTTTTCATGCATGGCTCCGGAGCTCAGTGTAATATCAGGGTGCTGAATGTTGCACGGCGGGAGTAATTCATCTTTAAAGGGGCGATGCATTTAAAACAACATGAACAGAAATCAAATCGGATGGCGTGTGGAGTATCATTACACCTCGCACGACTTTCTCATTATCATCAGGCTCCTGTATATCTGTAATCCAGTAGCGCATATTATTAGCCGAGCCCTTGAAGGACGTATTGAATTTACTTTACACTTAGACTGGCAAAGTGAGAAGGCAGCAGAAGAGTTAGCAGTGAGCGAGCGAGTGAGTGAGTAAGTGAAATGGCCTCCCATGTTGGTAGGGTTGAATATGAAATTCGCCGCCCCCCTCCCCCTGTGCACACGGTCCATAGAAAAGCGATAAAAGGCAAAGAGAGAAATAAGACAAGGGCAGTGGAATGGAATATAAAATATTTAGCACGCCCCCTCTTTCAGCGCTCGGGAGTGTGAGCCATACATATCTTGGCTTTGGATTGGTTTTTTTGGGGGGGTTTTGTTTTGTTTCTTTAGAAGAGTGGGAGGAGTGAGAGACAGAGGAGAGAAGGACACGATTAGTACAGCTCTGTAGCTACAAGTAAGATTTCTGAAAACCGCTAGTGCACACACTGTTTGGTTTCAAGGACAATCACAAGGGCAGATTTTAAACCACGCTGCTGTTGTAGTTTCTGTCCTCTGCACCGCACAGGGCAAGACATTAATACACTATAGACACAAAACGTCATTTAAATTTAGAATGTCAGGAGTTCCAGTATTCAGAGTAACCCCAGATGATGAATAATAAACTGGTGCACTGGGTCATATAGCATAAAAACATTGAATACTGCAAATCTGTTAAGATCTATTAATACGAAATAAAAAATAGCAAAAGTAGCAGAAATAGGACAATAGAGTAAGTGTATTAAAATTATGTATAGATCTGTGAATGTACACATATCAGAGATCCAGCCTCCAGTCTGTCTAGCTAGCTCTCTGTCTGTAAACTTTACACTTTAAAAAACCTTTAAGGTGTTCACCTACTTTAAAATTAGGGGTAGTTTTTTACCTAAAGCGCATCTCCATGTGGACTTATCTTAGTGCTCATTTTGTTGTGTGTGTGTTTATGTATGTAAAGTACTGATGCAAATGTTAAACATCTGTATTGTCATTGGTTTGGGAATGCAATAATTAAGTTATTTCTTATGTTTCAAGATCAAATTAAAATCAAATCAAAGGTTATGTGTCACATACACAAACAGTGCAGCTTACTGAAATGCTTTTGTCACTGCTTGGTGAGAAAAGATTTGTAGGAAAATGTTAAAAGTGTACACAATTTTTATATATCCATCCATCCATCCATCCATCCATCCATCCATCCATCCATCCATGCATGCATGCATGCATGCATCCATCCATCCATCCATCCACATACATAAATAAATACATACTAACATACATACATCTAGATGGTTTGTTTGGCCCTGTGACACATCCCAGAACCAATTTACAGTATGAACCATTGTACCACAGGAGTTTATTTGTAGTAATATTAGAGTCACAGAAGCCCTGATACCACTCAAAAGAAGAAAACTCATTATGTTCTCATCATTCTAACACCCTACACTGGGTTTTGCTGAAGAACATGAAGTGTTGTTTCAGTGCTACAGTAGATATCGGCAGTATAATCAAAACAGTATGGATTAACTATTAGCTATACAGTTCCAGCTCCAGTGCATTTTGCTTGTGTGCAAATTGAAGATATGCAGGTTTTCTCCCCTCCCCTTTCTCTGACCCTTCCTCTTTCATGTACCCTGGGTTTTTTCTTTCTTCATATGTGGAAACGTTGTGGTTATTCCATTTTCTCTAACCTTTCTTTCCCCCTTTTTATGTGTGACAGAAGCTGGCTGTAAGAAGTTGTCCTGTGGGGACGCCGGCCAAGCCGCTCTCCCTCATCAAGCCTCCAAGCCAGAGCATCGCCATCTCAGTGGTGCCGGCCAAGGCGCCCGTTTCCATGGTGACCGCACACATTAACGGACAAAAGGCATTGGGCTCGGAAACGCTGCAGACGTCCCCCATCAACCTGCAAACAGCCAACCGAGCGCACAGAACGGGGGAGCTGTGCCACTCACAGGTAACTCCCAAAACACACCAGCGACCCACGTGCTCCTACAGCTCGGCTACACTGGAAGTCCTTGAAGTCACCCAAAACTTCTTCTAAAAGGAAAAGAACAGAAGTTCCTACACCTATACACACTCCCATTATCATTTTAAGGAAGTTTTTCTTTGCCGCTCTGGTCACCCTTGGCTCGCTCTACAGGCTTTTGATTTGCTATGAGACAATGTCTACTGTGAAATCATTTTGGCTTGACGCTAAAACTAAACTTGCCTAATATATCCCACCCACTAACATGTGATGAAAAGAGAATCTGTGTTATCCACCCGCATGTTTTGCATAGCAGTGTGTGTGTTTCACATCAGGCCTGGGGACATGGGTTGGATCTTTGCATCAGACACATTTACATTTTCAGCTTTTAGCAGACACCTTTATCCAAATCGACTAACATTACATTTTACAGTATACAATCTGAGCAATGAGGGTTAAGGGCCTTGCTCAAGGGCCCAACAGCAGCAACAGGATTGAACCGGCAACCTTTGGATTACTAGTCCTGTACCCTAACCACTAGGCTACCGCCATCCCCCCCATACCACCAGACACAGTCTGTTCAGAGCTTGGCGTGAACTCTTCGTCAGTCACTAAAATTAATAACGAAAATGAATAGAGCGAAATTAATAACATTTGAATGAAAATGCCATTATGTTCTTCATCAAGGGAGGTCAAACACATAATATGCTTGCTGTTTGAAGTCAAATTAGCACTGACCTTATTGTACCAAACCATGACCAGCTTCTTAGAAAAGCGCTTTATTTTATGTCGTATACATTTCTGAGAAAAACATACTCCTAATAGCTAAAATGACATTGCAGTTTTATTTCCCATCATTGACAAATGTTAATGTATCCACAAAGCTTCATATCTGGAAAAAAAAGGTCCTTCAAAAAGCTTCCATGTTTTAACTCCATAGTCAGCTTCTTTTGTGATGCCTAATTCATGCATCATATTATTTCAATTCCCAGCAGAAATGTTTTTGGTTGAGTGCATAGCCACTGATGCATCATCCTACTAAAATCTTCTTTCCCTTACAGCTTTGCTGAGCATCCTAAAGAATTTCTCTTAGAAATGAGCAATTACTTCTCCCACGACCCTCACCAAAATACAAGTGTGGACACTTTGAAGATCCCTAGTATTTACATGCAGGCTTTTAATTCTGTCTCAGGACTTAAAGTAAACATTACCTATAATACTTTAAGCACTATAAATACTTAATAGCATTATTACCACAAATTGACAAGATCTTAATAAAACATTAGAAATATTCCATCAAGCCAAATCCACACAAACCTTTACTATACACCATGCATTGATTATAACTTTAATGGATGTATAAACATTATTTATATCTACATATATAGAAGGATTTTACATCTGAAGGGCTTTTAACAGTAAAAGCTTCTAACTGGACTGATTGATTTTGGAAATATAAGAAGCTCTTCAGTCTTTAGTCAGTGAGTGTTTTATAAGCACTATTAAACA
>JAYDZG010000001.1:38687590-38701178 GCA_034509265.1 Microcambeva bendego
TCCAGGGTGTTACCATGTGCCTAGCGCCTGTTAAAGAGCTGGGATAGGCTCCAGCACCTCTACGACCCTAATCAGGATAAGGGGTTACAGACAATGAACTTAAATGAACATTTTATACTTAAAGTTGATGTTAAAAGCAGGAAAACGGTCGTGTAAGGATTTGAGTGAGTTTGGCCAGATCCAAATTGTGATGGCTAGATGGCTGGGAGGTACACCAAAAACAGTGGTAAACCAGAGACCAGAGAGGGTCATGGGCAGTCAAGGTTCATTGAAGCATTTGGGGAGCGAAGGCTGGCCCGTGTGGTCTGGTCCAACAGATGAGCTACTGTAAATCAATCTGCTACAGACGAGTCAGTTAGGTAGTCGTAATTATGCCTAATCAGCATATAATGTATTTAGTCATAATGAACTAGCAGTCATATTGGATGACATCTCATTTGTTGAAAGCAGAACACATTTAAAGAGCATGTTCACTCATCCGAATCCCTCCAAAAAGAGCTCACAGTCACTGTGTGACGTAAAGAGTGAAAGGAAATCAGTTCTGGATCTCAGACAAGTACCCAGAAAATCCAACATCTGAGCCAAGCTTAGCTGGAGGGTGAAATTGACTGCAATTAGAAATAATGAAACTTAATTGTGGCTGCTTTTAGTCTGAGCGTTCTTATTGACGGCGGATGGCAGGAACTGCGGCACCTGTGACCATCACCCTTCCAGCACAGACTCGGCTCTGATGAGTAGTTCCAAAAACAAACTTGACTGGAAAGGATGAGAAAGCAGATTGTTCATGGCCCAGTAAACGTTCTGCCCAACCTCTTACGGAAAAGCACAGTGTGCTTCTGTGCCTGCCTTACTATTTACATTTACAACGTTTTAGTTTTTTTTTCTACACAATGGTCGCTTTTGAAAACTGAATAACTTAGAAGGTAATTTTTAACTTCTTTTTTTGGCCCTGGAAACCAGTGTTTGATTTTTCTACAGTATCTTTATTATTCAATTTTACAAAACGTTTTACTATGGTCACAGGTATGATTTTTTAGTCCAGAGAAAGCGTCTTTAGATAGATATAGATAGATAGATATAGATATGATAACTGTGATAAATTCCAGTTTCCTCTCACAGTCCAAAGACATGCTACCAGGTTGATTGGAAACACTGAATTGTCCTGTAGGTACCTGTGAAGGACTGGTACCCCATCCAGGGTGTTATCGTGTGCCTTGCGCCCTTTGAAGAGCTGGGATAGGCTCCAGCGTCCCCCCAGACCCTAATTAGGATAAGGGATTAAAGAAGATGAACGGAACTGTGATAAATATAAATAAAGGAATCTCTCACTTTCTTCAAAAAAATACTAAAAACTCACCTCTTCACTAAACACTGGGCTGAGAACTAACATGTACTTCACTAATCCTTTTGACTGCTCCTATTAGGTGTCTAGCGGATCGCGATCCACATTATTGATTTGGTTTTACACCAGATGCCCTTTTTAACACAACCCTCATATTTATCTGGGCTTACGTTTGGCATTATAGTGCCCTAGTTTATGCATTCTAATGGCTAGTTTTTTACTAAAACTAGAGGAAGGTAAGGCTTTTTATGGAAGCACTTTAGTCTGCTAAATCGCAAAAAATATTTTTACTGTTATATTCATGACAGAAATTGTAGTTAACCATTTCCAAGGTTATGTTAACACAGTTATGGGCAATTTTGTACCATCAATTCACATCAATGCATGTCTTTGGACTGTGGGAGGAAACCATAGCACCTGGAGTAAACCAACACAGACACAGGGAGAACATCCACACAGAAAGGACCCAGACCACCCAACCTAGGTATCAATCCCAGGACCTTTTTGCTGTGCAGTGCCAGTGCCACCCACATAGCCACCGTGCTGTTCTGCAAAAAATGCAAAATGTAAATCTAAACGTAAAGAATTAAATACAAACATTGGACTCACTGCAAGCATTTTCCAGAATGGCATGGTGGCTCATCGGTTAGCACTGTCCTGGATTCAATTCCCTGGTCCTTTCTGTTTGGTGTTCAAGCTCTCTATTTTGTCTGTCCTCGGTCATGGGGTTAGGGTGGAGGCAGAGGCGAAATAGAGATCATTTTACAATTATCCACAAATGAATTTGATGTAAAAATGGGAAAAAGACATAAGACTATGATTTGCATGTGCAGTGGGTGGGAATGAAATTGAAACCCAAATCTTTAAGCCTGTTGCCCCATGATCAATCAAGTGAATAACTAGAATGATAAACTGAATGAAATTAAACAAGATGGCGTTTAGATCATAGCTAATTAAATCCTGACAGTGATGGATAAACATGCGTGACTCACTGAGGTGCTATTAAACTATTTATTAAGACGAATGTTAATGTAGGAGGGAGACGCATGATTTTCCTTTGCTATACAATTTGCATTTTCTCAGCAGCCTTCCGTCGAGAAAGCCCCCTGCCATGACGGCTCAGTCAGACTGGAAAAACTGGCTTAACTCAGATGAATGTGTGTGTGTGTGTGTGTGTTCACATGTTGGTCTGTATCAATACGCAGGAGTGGGAACATCCGCTTATCAGCATGTCACAGCTTCTCTCTCTCACCATCACAACCTTGAACTAACCTTAAGAAAATGGCTGACCAGGACTAGCATCACTATGCAAACTGCAGGACAAACCCGGTCAGTTCTACCCAGACTAAAAATAACGGTTTCCATTGTGTCGCTGCTCAGTGTTACAGGGTGTATTTGCTCTGACATGAGCCGTGCTGTAATCCTAATGCTGTATGCTTTCACATTTTCAATAATGTGCTTACAGCGGGAGCCCACAAGTCAGAATGCATCGATGTGATTATCTTCCCTGGTACAGCTGGGATCTTCCAGCTTGACAATGTGACCTGTCACAAGGCTAGAAATGTCCAACATTGGTCAAATACCAAAACTTACAGGTACTACCCTGACCCCCGAAATTTCAAGATTTGAACCCCTAGAACCCCTGGAAGACAGATAGTTAAATTGTATGCACATTTTATTATTTATGTATTTTTTACAAGGACAAATTCTTATAAGGCATTGATAGCTCAATGGTTAAAGTACTAGACTAGCAATCAGAAGGTTTCCGATACAAGCCCCTCCACTGCCAAGTTGCCACTGTTAGGCCCCTGAGCAAGGCTCTTCACTCTCAATTGCTCAAATTCATGTTTAGTCATAACTGTAAGTCACTGTGGATAAAATAAAGTGAAGATTGTCTATCACAGACAGAAAAAAACATAGAATGAACTACAGGTCAGTTGAGATGAATGTAGTACCAGAAAATGTAATATTAATAAAGCTTTCTGTCTTGTTTTGTCATTTCAATTCACTAAACAGTTCAATAAACAAAACCTTCTCCATGTAAAGGTCGACCAGAGACATTGTATGTACAGGCCAGAGACAGGCCAAGATGATCCTATAAATCAACCAGAAGGCTTATCTAAGAGATGTCTTTGCATCACATCATATGTCTGACATATATTGTACCTCAGACATTTTACAGCTGAGGTCAAATGCTGTACATACATGAGCTATGGACAGAAACAGCAGTACATCATTCTGGTCTGCAAATTCACTGATTATGAACTATATTTAAATATTAAAAAACAATTTATTTTTTATCAAAATAATTGATTGATAGCTTTGTTCACTGAACATTTTAAAATTAGTTTTAATTTTTGGGGGGCAACACTGCTGCTGGGGATACCTGATTGCAGTTGAGGTGGGTGGTCTGCTGCTCCCAAATCCTCTAACCTGTGCCCAGACCTTCAGCAGTGCTCTTCTTTACCTCTCCACTCGGCTCAGTCTATTTCACAGTCAGTGTTTGAAGACCCCACCTCATGGTCTGGTAATCCCATCCTAAAAGAATCATGCCTGTAAGATGCCACCCAGCTGACCTGTAACAATGCTTTTAAACCAAAGAGTTTAAAATCTCTGTGGTGCTGTGCTAGTGTATTATACCAATAATTAAGTAGTACTTTTATCTCACAGCAAGAAGGTCCTGGGTTTGACTTTCAGAATGAGTGGAGTTTGCATGCTTTCACAGTTTCGTTGTAGGTTTTCATCTAGGAGCTCTGGTTTCCTTCCAGTTTATGTGAAAGGTTATTGACAGTTTAAAATGTTTTATCGAAAGAAGTAAAAATTAATCTAACTCTCATTTTGCTAAGAAAAATTCAAGCCCTATTGTTTCACTACTGAAGATGTATGTTGAATTTCTTATTCATAAAATGTGACTCTTCTGTTTCATGCTGCAAGGCTTTAGCACTGTGTGACCTGGCTGGTGGGAAGCTTTGCCCTCTGGCTTTCAGAAATAACGAAAGAAAAGTGTGGGGTGTAAGAAGAGATCAAATTCATTCTAGTGAATAAGAAAGAATACTTAAAACTCACCATGGAACCATGAAGGACTTTATTCTAACATGGCGTATACCGAACAGCAATGTGAGCATTCAGGGTACCATGGTTGCTTATAGCTTTCACCTTATCACCTAGAGGGAAACCCATGCAGACAGAAATAAACTAAATATGAGTGTTTCAATGAGTGTATGTGTAGTGGCCCTGTGATGGACTGTCAACCTGTCCAGGGTGAATCTGACCCCCTGTGGCACAGAGTAAGGTAAAAAAAACCAGACCATTAGGTTAAGTGGAGACAACTTTTTCCTAATTATAAATGTGTGTGGCTGCATTATGATAGACCGTGAAGGTGAAGGTGTTTATTCACGGAGACTGGGAGCCCACCCAGATGATTTTATACCTCGTGTCTGTTTGACAGAGATGTATGAATCAGCGTGCATGGCAAACATCATTTTTATTGGTGTTTTATATATAGTAGAAGGCTTTTATGAAGCGTGCTGTTTGGACCTTGACAGCGATAAATGTCCTATTGTATAGTAAAAAGCTAAGAAACAGATTTTTAGCAAGTTATATTTTTTTAACAGGATTTTGAAAAAAAAAAGCTTTATAGGGCAAACATCACAGGAAAAGATGCTCTTTAAAGGTCAAATAGCCCATTTAAATCACAAGCCCTGCTTACTTAAATAAACATTAAAGCCAACAGGGCAATACTTTATGGGTGGCACAGTGGCTTAGTGGGTAGAACTGGTAGAACTGTCGCCTTTCTGTGTGGAGTTTGCATGTTCTCCCCGTGTCCGTGTAAGTTTCTTCCAGGTACTCTGGTTTCCTCCCACAGTCCAAAAAGATGCTACCAGGTTGATTGGAAACACTTAATTGCCCTGTAGGTACCTGTGATTAACTGGCACCCCATCCAGGGTGTTACCAGTTACCATCCAGGGTAGCACCCCTCCCAGACCCTAATTAGGATAAGGGGTTACAGACAATGACAGACAGGGTAACTCTTTACTACTCACAGTCATTCTGCCATCTGGCACAACCATCCACAGAGACCCTAACACAGGGGTGCCCAATACGTTGATCACAAGCCTTATTTGTGATTGACATGAAATGTAGCCACTGTTTCTTTAATCTGTTGTGTGTTACTACAATAGTGCCTCCATCTAGTAGACATTTTGAGAAATGCAATTTACTACAGTTTAGAATGAACTGGTGCAAGTATACTCCCTATGTCTGCTAACTTTTTGGGGGGGTTGAAAAGGTAATAATTGCACCAGTATGTGATTAGTGGATAAATGAGTGTGTGGTGCTTTGCGAGGGTTTTACACATCCAGTCCAGCATGTATTTTTGTCTTGGGCACAGTGTTTCTAACAGTGGACCCACTCAACCCATGCTTCCCCTGTAATGCTAAATATCAATATAGGCAACTGAAGTAGATCGCGATGACGTATTGACTGAAAATTGTTAAGCCATGAAAGCATGGGACCCCCTGCTCTAATACATAATGTACAGGTACACACATTAATCCCCACAATCCCTCGGAATAAAACTTTGCACGATATCAATTAAAATTTGCTAGTATTAAGGCTGTAGTAATGCCACCCTACATTCCCATTTGTCTAGTAGAAGTGACCCTGCTGCCTAACTATCCCTAGAAAAGTCTTTCAGATGCCACATATGATGCCATCTTCTCCTTCTCAACACTGACAGAGTAATTTCTCTCCTGGCAGCATAGCAGCTGGTAAACGAATCCACAGCCCACTCTTCATTATCATGCACCTGGCTCAGTACCACCCCTTTGTCCTGGTCCATGGTGAACAATTTCAACATCTCTGTTAGTGCCAATACTTAAGATCAGCACAAACATCAGTGTTGAAATCATATTGTCACTCATCATACCACATCACTCATCACAACTTCCTTTCCTTTTCAGTCAGATCATTCAGCAGCTAAGAAATGTTATTGAAGCTAGAGTGGTACAATGCCAAACCTAGGAAGCTTTGTTACTTGGAATCTGGCAGGTCCTGTAGCCACTCCTTGTGTACTATGAGAGTTCCTTTTCACTACTCACACATTTCTCTCCCAATTTAATTAAGTCATTCGGCTCCTAGCGACCCACAAAGAGAGGGTTACTTGGAGGGTTCCAGTCAAAGTTCTTTTACTGGTTGTTGAGCCCATTTTCTGACAGAAGTTTGGTTGAAGGAGGCATATGGATTAGATTTAAGCATATAAGTGAATTGCCTCTTCCCTTAAAGTGACATTTTAGATTTCTAACTTTGGCAACACCCCAGGTTTTATGCACTTTTTAATGGGTGCAATAAAACCAGCCCTTTTCATTTGGGACACACATCAATCATTAAAATGAATAAGAAATGAGTACACTAAGCCACAAAATGGAATGGCGTTTCAAACCTTTATACATCCCAGTTGGTTGGTTTATTTCTCTTTTAGACTTTTGTCTGAATTATGCTCTTGAATAGCTTATGTTTTGATTTGATTAGATTGATTTGGGTCCAAATTCCATGATTTATTTCACAAATGGCCTGCTCAGACCAACCTCAAAAACACAACTCACTGTTTACTTGAAATTCTACTTATTTAATAACAGTTTAAATGACTAAAACACAATCTGCATTACTGCTGTTGTATTGTTGTAGATATTTGCTACTTGTGTTCTTTTACTACTTAGGTAGAAGGTAATTTCGATCACTAGAACTTGGTTACATTTGGCTTGATCGAACTCTGGCCCAGAATTATTGTTCCTAAAAATAATTTATTTGACAAACATTCCAGGCCCTTTAAAACACATTCCATAAAATGACACCAATAAAGCATCAAAGTTCACAGCAGTAAATTGTGATAGCCCACCACAGCTGAGATCCTAGTTTGGAATCACCACCTATGCTAGCACTGCCAGCAGGATGACTAACAATGTCTGCATTGTGTCCAGTAGGGCCACCCGTAGCCTACTGGTTCAGGTACAGTACTAGTTATCCAAAGGTGGCCGGTTTAAAGCTCACCCCTGCCAGGTTGCTGATGTTGGGCCCTTGAGTAAGGCCCTTAACCTTCATTGCTCAGACTGTATACTGTAACTGTACTGTAAGTCGCTTTGGATAAAGGCATCTGCTAAATGCTGAAAATGTAAATGTTCAGTGATTCCGGGAATGCCGGCACCGTAACCCTGTCCAGGATGAAAACAATAATGAAGGAAATAAAAATGATACATTTGACAGCATTACAAAACAACACCATAAAAGCAAAATATATTTTCCCTCTGTCTCTGATTAAACAGTAAAGAAAACACATATGCAACAAATGTCCTGTTTCCTTGAACACTCTGTATAATACCACACATAAAATGATAATAGTTTCATTCATTTCCGAGGCACGAATCAGGGCGCTTGGCAGGTTTGTTTGCTGTTAAGCCTCTGCTGATCAGTTGAGCCTTGCTAAAGGACATCAAAGGAAAATATTCCTACTGAGCTGGGCGAGAGACACCAGAACTTTAATCTGCGTCTCTATAGCGCTAATTTATCACTGTATGCTAGCAGCGGGTGGGAAGCACGAGCCGGCTTTCCATTGTGTCACTGCTGTCAACAGACACAAAAGCACTCGTATAAATCTGTCTGCCTTCAGCCGGCAGCATTCTGGGTGTTCGTCAGAATCTCAGCTCAGCTTCATCTGCTTGGTATCAAACAAATAGAAGCATAGAGCTCTGTGTTTCATAGTAAGACAAGAAAACAACACACTATCAGTATTTGTACTGGGTAAATGTTATCCTAAGTCCTAAAAAACTATGAAATATTTATCATAGAAAGGTTAATCTGCACATTTCTATAAAATGAATAACATATATATATAACATATAACTATATATATATATATATAGTCCACAGTCCAAAGACATGCTACCAGGTTAATTGGAGACACTGAATCGTCCTGTAGGTTTACTCAGCCATTTAACTGGAAACAGCTGCACACTGGTCCCAAGCCCGGATAAATGGGGAGGGGTGGAGAAAGTAATGGCAATCATCTATATTCGAGTTTCTTGGAATTATACTATTAACAAACAAGTAATATTTTATTAAAACTAGTGCACACATTATTTTATTAATAGCTGAGATGATCACACATGGATCAACTTTCATTGCCCCTAGATTTACTCAAGGTGCTCCTAAGCAAAGCAGTCCAGAACCGGGGCTGATATGGAGTAAAAAAGGAATGTTCAAGTTGGACCTGGGTTCCTCCTGGTGCAGGACAGTGCCCGGCCTCAGTGTATAGGCTTATGTTCCCCAGAATCACACTAAGAACCTCTAAGACATTACACTAGTGGCCAAAATTGTGGAAACACCTAACATTTTTTAAATATTTGTTATCAAAGCTCGTAAGCAAATTCTTTGCGGCTGTAAATAAATATTGATAACACAGTACCGTACATACACAGCAGTGCTTACCTCTACACGTGTCATTTGACTAAAACACAAATATTTTACAATAATTCACATTTTTTCACAATCATTTACAGGAAAGGTTGTAAACAAACATAGAATAAATATTCAAATAATGTGTGAATAGATTAAATAAGTAATGAGTACATGGGAGCCAGTTATAGACTAGTGAGTAAAGTGAAAGTGTTCACACAATTTTGGCCACCAGTGTACTGTATGTTTGTACTGTACTGTGGTAACTGGTGTTGCAAAATAGCTTCACAGACCAGGAGTTCACTGATGCCCTGATTCAGGTATGCGAAGTGATACCCCAGACCAACAGCCCCAGTCTTCTCGTGCTGTGTTGACATTTGTGCAAATTGGATCAGTCTGTGGTTTGATGTTTCTATATATACAAACATTGTATTGAGTTACTTTCAGATTGATGAAAATGTATGTAGACACAAACAGGAGATATTTAATTAATATGTTTTATCTAAAATTCATTGAATCATTTCTCCGTCGGATTTGAATCCAGTCTGTGTGTCGCCTATTGATTGTAACGGTGGACGTGTGTTATGGGAATGACCTCCATCCCATGACGGCTTTTATAAATCACACAGGATCCATTTTCTTTATTGATGTCACAGTGTTTCAGAGTGATTACATGCATGAGGAAATGCCCTGGATGTTTGGGCCCTGCTGCTGTTCGGGGGCCACAAGGTTAAGGCATTTAATCACAAGGGCATTTTATCACAAAATATTTTTTCACCTGTGTGTTTAGGCTGGGGGGCTTTCCCTTTTCTGGTGTAGGAAACAACCGTTGTCAAGGGCAGCCAGTGAATTTAACACAACATGGCTACTGTCGAGATGATTATCCCCCCATAAAGGTGACATTGGGAAAATGAAAAGATTTATACAAAGATTTTGTACTTGAGGAGTCTGTACTTACTACATCCATGCATTGAGCACTGTTATAGACCTCATGATCCTTTGGGATGGAATCAGGAAAGGTACCATATTTGCTTTTCATGCATATTGCATAAAATGTATAAATTAAATGCAATAAAGAGAACTACTCATATCAGTCCCACTGTAATTAGGCTGATGTTAATTAATTGGCCCAAAGTGCACCATTCAAAAAGACCTAAATCACACATCTATACATTCATCCATCTTTCACCTACCTACATGCATTTTACATTTACATTTTCAGCATTTATCAGACGCCTTTATCCAAAGAGACTTACCTTACATTTACAGGTCCTTACTCAAGGGCTCAACAGGGACAACCTGTCAGTGGTGAGGTTTGAACCGGAATCAGCTTGCCCATCATGTCTACCTACCTACCTACCTACCCAGCCATTCACTCACTGACCCAACAATCTGTTCATCCATCCATACAAAATACGGTTTAAGTTACAGTTTGAGTGTTATTGCTAAGGACAAAAGGTGGCAAACTGACATGGATGGGGATTGAACCAGCAACCAACTGATTAGTAATCACTAATCAGTGAACTACCACTTATGAGATACCACAGATCGACTTCTGATTTTTTCTCCTTGTATTAGTAGAAGAGAATACAAATGCTTAGACATGTTGGGGAAAGAGAGGCCCTCTTACCACATTCCTTCGGTACATGTCTCTGTAATTGAGATTTTGGAAATTACAGCAAGCACAGACATCAGGCTTCAATATTTATGTAAACACACATGCCACTGTGTCAAACTGTTCTGTGCTATGGGAAAGAATAAGGTAGTCAGGTGTGAAGAGGTTTCTGAAAGAAATGAAAGTTTGGGTTCCTCTAGGCATATTTTTGTCCTAAAAAACCTTCACCCACTCCCACACACTTGCACACAGGGACTTCCCAATTATCAACCCAATTACTGATGCTTCAACAATACTGTGTCATTGCCATGGTTACTGCATCACAGAGGGGCTTTCCCTTTCAGATCTCTTTCACTTGTTTGCCCCCTTCAACACACTGAGGAGTTCAGTTAAACGGATTTTGTATTACATGTGACAGGGGTCGCATACACTTCTGCTAAATGTTCCTTAGTGTTCTGTATTGTGCTTTTAGAAATGTTATAATCATTCTGGTCAATATCCATGAGAGATCATTCATAATCAGATACCGAGGAAAAGGCTCAGATTACAGCTCAATCAGGGAAAATGCAAAAATTCATGAATGTGGATGCATGCTGCTACCACATCAGTTATGGAGGCAAAAGAAAAAGACACAATTGTTTGAGCAAGAGTCATATTAGACTGGTGTCCTTAATATATCACATTTTAGTGATTTGATGAAGTATATCAGCTCATACATGGAGTTCTCTAAAACTTTAATGAGGCAGGGGTGGTATTACATTTACATTTTGGCATTTAATAGACACTTTTCTCCAAAGTGACTTACATAAAAGTGACAGTCTACAGTCTGAGCAATTAAGGGTTAAGGGCCTTGCTCAAGGGCCCAACAGTGGAAACCTGGCAGTGTTTTTTTCTTGTATCAGCAGCCTGACTAGTCCAGACCTTTAACCACTAGGGTACAACTGTGTTTGGTAAATTAACTGTAACCAATACAACAAATCTGACTTAGTCCCCATTTCGGACAGTTCAAACACAAGTCTCAGCCAAGAAACTTCAAACTGCTTGACACAAGACTTCAAAAAGTCAAATTAAATAATACAAAATTACTGTTGCTTTATAATCATCACTCTTTAGGTAGGGTGACATGGTGGCTAATAGAAAAGCATTGTTGCCTTATAGCAGAAAAGTCCTTAGTTCGATCCCCATATGGGGTCCTTTCTGTGTAGAGTTTGCATGTTCTCCCAGTGTCTGCATGAGTTTAATCCTGTTGCTCCGGTTTCCTACCAATGTCCAAAAACATACAGGTGAGGTAAATTGGAGATCCAAATGTTTCATATAAACTTGTCAGTTGATGAATCTAGTGTAATGAGTAAACGTTTCCTGTCATGAATGTAACCAAAGTGTAAAACATGACATTTTTTATCCTAATAAACAAACAAATGCTCTTTAAGTAAGGAGTTATACAAACAGCACTCATTAATCTGTAGATCTGAATGACTGAATCTGAATTAATCCATATCCCCCGATTAACACCTGATAATGTCAGAACCTTTGATGCTAAAATTGATTTCTGGATTTGGGTCAGCAGCACACAGGTAATCATACTCAGAGAATGAGTTTTCCCTTTAGCACTGATCAAGAAAGTGATGACAGACACACATTTATAGTCTGGCAATAAGGTTAACTCTGTATTGCTTTAAGAAGAGAAGACAGGGCTCATGGGTTCGATCTAAGCAGTGCTACCAAGCTGGCAAGATATCTAAGAGAGACACTAATTGCTGTGACTGAGGGAGTCAAGGGCGGATGGGGTTTCTTGCCTCCACTTTGAAATACAATTCCCAGGATTGGTCACCTGCTGATTTAAATAAAGCTCATTGTTTATTTTTAGAGAAGCACTGTCGACTCACAACAAAAAGTCATAGGGTTCGAGCCCTAGACGGGGCAGTCAGAGTCCTTTCTTTGTGTATTTAGTATGTTCTCCCCATGCCCACATGAGTTTCCTCCGGGAGTGCCAGTTTCCTCGCACAGTCCAAAAATATGCAGTATGCATAGCCCTGCTATGGACTGCTGCCCCACCCAGAGTGCCCCCCCCCCCACACACACACACATACACATGACCAGGATTGGATAAGTGTCTAATAAAGTGAGTGACTGATTCTCTTCACATGTGATGCAGAAGTGAGTGTACATGATTTAGAGGGGGTGTGTGCAAGTCTGCGAGACTCTTCAGCCAAAACAAAGGTTCAAGTGGCAGAAGTACTATAGGAAATTAATAATGACTAGGTTGATAAAAAAAAGAATAAAAATGCAACACATAAACAATAATAAAGAAAACATAAAGGGTGTCCCAACGCTATTGTCCATGTTGTACATAAATCACAATAAGAACTATTTCATCATATATTCTTAAAGGCTGCCTTTCTATAACCAGAAAGATGGCACAACCCAGTCCCACCCTGTCTGAGTGAGGTAGAGTGGGAATTGCCAACCACAACTGGGGAAAACTCCAAAACACACTCTCAAAAAAACTACAGAACAGGATACCGGGTGACCTGGTGGGCTCAGAACTGTGTGGGAAAAAGTGATGATGATTAATGAGCGTTGGAACTCACCACACTCACCAATGACCCTGAAAAGACTTGTCTACTGTAGAACAGTGGGCAAATTGTGCTGTCTCTGGACCTTGCTCTGGTAGATGACATCGGAATACTTACGTATTATTTTACACTCACTTTCTTAAACGCATATCCTATAAAGGTTGGCGGGGGGGGGGGGTGGTGCTGGAGCAATTCAGTGTCTCCAGTTAACCTGAATAAATGTTTTTTGGATTGTTGGAGGAAAGATGCAAGCACACGAGAAGAACATGCAAACTCCACACAGGCCCTGCCATGGGATCGAATTCAGATCCATCTTGCTGTGATGCAACACTGCTACCCAATTAGACACCGCCTTGTATAATTTTATTTTTGTATTTTGCACATCCCATGGAAGATTTTGGTTTTAGCTTCACTCTCTGTTGCAAGTGCATCTTACTGCCACACCACCTGAGGGGCATTTAGCCTAATCCGTGCAGTAAAACACAAAAATACACACTAGTGAACACTAGGGGGCAGTTAGGGGTTGAGTGCCTTGCTCAAGAGCACGTTAGTCATGACCTGTCAGCTCTGGGAATCGAATCGACAACATTCCGATCACAGGCTCAC
>JAYDZG010000001.1:38746521-38763755 GCA_034509265.1 Microcambeva bendego
GCTAACACTGAACTTGAGTTGCAGTAGAATGTTTGGTTGCAGTCATTGCTGCTTAAGTTGCTACATATTAAGAGTGAAAACTGTTTAACTAAATGTGTTGTGTTTAACTTACGTCACCACCTGTTTAACATCATGCTGTGTTTACTAATCTGAAGTCATTCGGTGTAGCTAATAGACATTAAGGGAGGAAATAAAAAGAGAACTGTTGCTTTTTAAAGCACTGTGGATTAAGAAAACATTTAAAAGCAGATGTTTTTATAACTTTAAGGTCTAGTGTAGTCATGTTAATTAGGAGATCTGCTGATGCTTTTCTCTGGAGGTGTGCTGAGTTACAAGGCTCATTATTTGAATAATTATACAGATGTTGCAGATGTCTCAGGTCTGCAGTCCTTGGGGCTTTCTGTGGGTTTGTAGACAGTTCATTTAAATGGTACACACTTTCTTCAGCTTGTGTCTGTGTAATGCCTTACAATGAAACAAAGAAGTTAGAATTTAGAAAAATCTTTTTCACCTCAGAGGAAAAGTGGATTTTGTTGTCCGCATTTTATCCCAATCCGTGCAGTGAAACACACATATGCACACTAGTGAACACTAGGGGGCAGTGAGTACACATGCCTAGCGCAGTGGGTAGCCCTAGTTACGGTGCCCGGGAAACAATTAAAGGTTGGGTTCCTTGCTCAAGGGGCACTTCAGTCCTGTCAGCTATGGGAATCAAACCTCCCGATCACAAACCCAGTTCCTACTAACAGGCCACGGCTGCCCCAAAGGAACCAGAGAGGAACGTTAACATTTTTATTTCAAATATGTTCAAATGTATATTGTTACATCTGAAGATGTGTTCAACTTGTTATATTCACATTTAAATGAAATGAGGAAAATGTGTTGACTTATATATTGGCTAATATATTGGTTAAATTAAAAAAGTAGGCAAACATTTGTTAATTGTCATTATAAACACAGTTGGTAGTACTGATGTTTCACTCCAGTTTATTTCTGTTTGGGGTTTGCATCTTTTGCATGGGTTTCCTTCCATAATCTAAAAACATGCTGTCAGGTTAACTGGACATAGAAAATTCCCTGTGGGGTACATGTGTATGTTTAACCTGTGATTAACTGGTGACCTGGCAAGATGTTTCCTGCCTTTTGCCCAGTGACTTGTACCAGTTGCCACCCTAAACAGGATAAATCAATAGTAAAACAGACAACGAATGAATAAATGAACTGTTCTACTTACCGTGCTGTCGTTTCCTCTGTCTGACTAAATGAGCTTGAAGACGTTTAACACTTTTGAACTGAGCTTGTTACATGGCGATCAGGTTTCTTTAGGGCAGCTGTATCTTAGTGGTTGAATTGACTAGTAAATAGTGGTGCATGTTACAAGTTCAAGTCTCACTACTGCCACTTTTGGGCCCCTGAGCAAGGTCCTTAACCCTTAATTTCTCAAATTCTTTCACTCTGGATAAAAGGATCTACAAAATCCAGAAAATGTAGGTATACAAGTATAAATATGGAGTTGCTTTTAAGCTATTACCATCTTTTTTTACAGTGTTTTTTTTTCTTTCAGTGTTTTGAAGTTTGATGGCTTGATACCCAGGAGTGTGTTCCTGCCCTGCACTTGAAAATAAATGGAAGAATGAGAGGAATAAACATGTACTACTGTTATGGTGGGTATGTTAAGTAAACAAAACTTATCTAATCAAATCAAGACGTTCCCTAAAGACGTGTCCTTATCAGCAAGGAGTGACTGTTCTGGTAAACAGAAACGTTTCTGTATCTGACAAATAAATGATTAAAGGATGAACCTCTTCAAGTTTTCGACACATACATAAGCACTGGAAGTAAATTTGCAATTACCTTGAACAACCATAAATTCTTCCTTCTGTAAAATGTCCTTGATTTACAATGATTAACTGTTACAAAACACATGGTTAGATAGATCTGGTTTGGACCTCCAGTGGCTAGCAAAGAGACATGTCACCAGCCCCACTGAATACCTTAGAGACAAAATCATTTTGATTGCAGGACAGGTGTTCTCCTTCAAAATAAGCCTTCCCAGAAGAAGACTTCTTTAGAGATTGTAACAATCAGAAAAGGAAGCAACTTTGTATTAATAACTCTACTTAGGTGTCAAAATTGAGTGATTCTTTCCAGTTTGCAGCAATGTTTTACAATAGAAAACAATGTGAGTAACAAAGAGATCACACACCAAACATACTTAACCATAAACATACTGAACCATCAAACATACATGTAAACATCCTAAACCATTAAATATATTGCCCATTAAAAACACCCTGAACCATTAAATATATTGGCCAGTAAAACACCCTGAACCATTAAACATGCTAAACCATAAACCATGCTGTATTCATAAACTTACTAAACCATTAAACATACTATACTGATTAACATATTAACTATCAAACATACTGGACCATTAAACATATTTAATTTTCACCATACTAGACTATTAAATGTCCTGTGTTGAGCATACTGAACCATTACACATACTGTATCGATGAACATACAGTACTAGACTGTTGAACATATTGGACGTAGATCTTCTCATGTACAAGAATATCTTAGGATTTAAGTTTGCTTAGGTACCTGACAGCTGCATGGCAGAGGGTTAGAGGTAAATTTGTAAAGGTACATTTATTAAAGCAAATATTTTCTTTGCAACTGAAACTGCTAGTGTATGTGTGCAAAAGGAACTGGAGATTGCCACCTGGAAATTAATTATTTCTTAGGCCCTTTTTGCATATTTCCCAAAATTTCTCCCAAGGTGGTCATAGGTAATTAACTGACTGGATTACACTACCTGTCTAATGCTGCTAACTTGCACTACTGACCAAGGAGAGTCGTGACTAACACATGGCCTATTTGAATTCTTTTGCCTGCTCCCGCTCTGGGTCGCCACAGTGGATTGTGAATAAATACATTTTTTGTTGTGTGAGTAAGGAAATCTTTTAAAGATAATGGAACCGGCATCCTTTGGATATCTAGTCAGATACCCTAGCCACTAGTCTACAGCTTGCACCCAAGTGGTGGAATGAACTTCCATTGTCTGTCTGTACTGCCAACTATTTACACTAATCAATAAAAAAAACTTTGGTTCTAACTGGGATCAGTAGATTTATATTCTAGGGGACAAAATAATTTTGATTGCAGGACAAAATAAGCCTTCATAGAGGATTGAAGAGTAGAGTAAAGTTTACTTTGGCAGCTATTCTGCTATGTGCGGAAAATATAAATGTTAGAATGGGCAATCAGTGATGTGTTTCAGCTTCAGTGTACCCGCCAAGGTTATTGTACAGCAACATGCCAGTCTCTTAGACATTACATACATAACTTTGCTGCAGTAATATCTAAAGCTTTTTTTCTGAGTGTATTTATATGTTGCATAAATTCAACCACAATTTCAACAGCACAGCATTAGTTCACAGATAAAGGATGGAAGGTCAGTCTTCTTCAGAATTCGAGAAGCAGCAGCAGAACTCATGTTACCAAGGTTACAGACAGCAGCGTGGACCACAGGTAAGCAAAGCTCCAGGGAAAAACTGAATTAATTTCACTTTGGACTTTCATTCCAGCAAAGACACAGGCGATGTGATAGGGCTCATGCTGCCAGCTCTCATTGGAGCCATTCCTCTGAATGGCATGACAGGAGGAAGAAAATTGCCCCGGTCTGATGGGCTAAACTTGGAAATGATCATACAACGCGACGCCACTTTGGCCTTGGAACATCAGAGTTTATTAAATGCAATAGATTCTCATTTGGATATTTATTGAAGCTGGAAAATGTGTGCCAGAGCTGAGTGTTTTGACAGCTAATTTACTAGGATAACAATCAGGTCTTTGTGATGAGCCTTTTGCTTTGGCACTTGAGTGTGCACTATTACATTGTTCCAGAAATGCAAATGGAATAAATACCAGTTTCTAGTTTTCTGCCTAATGAAGGACGAGATAAACCAGTGATAAAATTATGTATTAAACCATGTTTTTCAGTGTGTCACATTTATGACATTGCGATTACCACGGTATTGGCAACCATCTTTGTCAGTGCAGGAAGGAGAAACACCCAACTAAAAACATAAAACCAACAGCAAATGATAAAAAATCATGTAAAAAACATCTTATGTTAGCAGAATTCGTATAATTTATTTTCATGAGAATCACATAAATGTAATACACCATATGTTGTTTCTATTTGATTTTTGCTGTTTTATTCTTTTTAGCAGAATTATTGTCCTTTTATCTATTCAAATACACTACATTTCAGCATTTTGTGAAAGAAGTCAAGGCTTTTAGTCCTAGCAGGTCTTCCCTCCCACAGCGAAACATTTTCCCTCCAACTCAGAAATGGACTTCACACAGATTATCTGTGAGAGTAAAGGGTTATACAAAGGTATGTTGAGGATTAGGTCAAATCGCCCATCAAAACTCAATACAGGTTATGCGTGTCGTGTCTCACAAAGGTATGTTTGTGTTCGGTTTATACACTCCATTATAACAGGAGTCCAGGAAATGGAGCAGGTTAAAGACCAGTTCTGAATTTGATGATGAACTTGAGGAGTGGCGTATATTGCATGCACCATTGTTTTAGCGCATTTTCTAAAAGAAAGGCGCTTTTGTCTTCACTTTGTATATATATATATGTGTGTGTGTGTGTGTGTGTGTGTGTGTGTGTGTGTGTGTGTGTGTGTGTGTGTTTATATCCATTTTATTTTCTTTCAAATTTTCAGTGTATCTTTTTCGGGAGGTTCATTCTAGATGTGGGTTTGGGTTAGGGTGAAGGTCTGAGGTCATGCCCGTGGGTTAAAGTCTGTTCAAGGTCGGTCCAAGGTCAATCCAAGGTCATTTAAATCATTCGCGTGATTTACTGATTTCTGTAAAATACTGACCTTTATAAAACATTAGTCACAGTATAAAATACCATTCGCAGTAAAAAAAAAAAACTCTATGTCACTCACCGCAGTGTGAGTACTGAGCTATTTTTTTACAAACTGTGTAAATAAATGTTCATTCATTTATTAATTATTTTACACATTAATTGTTTTGTTTGACTTTAATCAAACATTTATTTTCATTTGATTCTTGTTCTTTATTTTATTTGTTGTATAGATGCCATTCCGTCCAATAAGGCATGTTAACCTACTGCTGTACGAAAGATGCCGTAGAATTAAATACATTAAATTGATTAATATAATATTTTGAGCATTGTGCTGTCATTAAGTGCCTGTGATAAAGACTGGAGGAATATTAACACAAATAGTACATTAAATGATTAATTACGTATGTCCTTTGTACACCTACAATGTGAATATATGTAAACTGGTATGAAGTAAGATCTGGCTGTTTAGACTTTCCGATGCTTATCAGATTTCATAAAGATGTCACAAAGAAGACAAATCTGTGTCACATATGAAGAAAAAAAAATCTGAGCCTGAGAACACAGCCTTAGGTAAGAACTGACAACAATATTAAAACATCACACGTATTTTATTGTGGGTAGAACTTCCCAGAGGGCTTAATGGAATCCATTAGACAGAGGCTGAGACCGTCCGAAACATCTATCAATTTAATGCATATTGTTTTTAATAAACTCAGAGCAAAACTAAAAGGATTCTTTATAAGTGAGTACTCTCTACATGGAGTATAATGTGATGTTGTTGTAGTTAGTGGTTTTCTCTGTGATTTGGGTTACTTACAACCAAATCAAATTTAGCTGGACGAATAAGTCTGGAAATTAAAAAGTTAACATTCTGCAAGATTACATTTCTGTAAAAAAAAAACTACACCGTCATGGAAAAAAATAAAAGACCACTTCAAAATTATCACTTTATTTTACAATTTCAACGTGAGTATTTGACAAAAATGAGCAGCGTTGTTTGATTCTATTCACATTCCTATTCTACTATGGAAAAAACAATGCTGCTTATTTTTGTCAAACACACACTAAATAGTAAAGTAGCCAGCCATTACAAAAAATGTACTGTATTGAAAAGTATTTATTTTTACATTTATAATGTCCCGTTCACTGGAGATTCATTCTAATAAATAAAAAGGGATTTCAAACCACTGTACTTAAAAGAGGTCTTCAATATGTCAGATAGCCAAAAAAATAATTTCTAATGCTGATTATGTTGCAAAGCTTTTAGATGAGCTAGTTTACCAAAAGCCCTGATTATATAATATGACCATAGGTGTCACACACTACATCACCACATGGTGAACCACATCCAGAAAGAGATATTTTTGTGTTCATGTATTCAGCAGAGACAAGAAATGAGTTGTACATTTATGCACACACACTTCCTTTAGTATGAGCACATGGACCTGCATTGGCATGCTGTATTACTCACACACACACACACACACAGTGTGTGTGATTCGTGACCCAGTCACTAATGACTTCCCTCCCTTGGCCAACCGGTGGATCTGCCTGTATCATGCCTCCAGCTCATTCTGTTACAACTGTTACTAAATATTATATTTCTTCAAATTATTTTAGAGCTTGTGTCAATATTTTCTTTTGCTTACATATTAGAAATACTCATGAAGGGAAATACAGTATATTAAATATTTCTATAGGTAATGTAACACAGGTTTTCTTGGTTTATATATACATAAAATAAATACATTTTATCAGAGCATGTCACACAATTATTGTAAGCATTGAAAAAATATTTAATTCAAATATCAATCATGAGAAAATGTGGGATTAGAATAAAGTGTACAAAAATAAGCTTTCTAAGTGTCAAGTTAAGTCAAAACTAAAGTTTTCGTAGGTGGTTAAATAGTACATTAGCAAAATTATCTTACAGTATCATTTTAGTTGTTCTAACCTGTTCATACTGAACAAATTCATGCTGGTTCTTGCACATTTTCAAATGCAATCATGGCATTTATAAGGTGCCACCCATAAACACTGGGTAGAAAACTAGAATACACACCAGAGATTGGTAAAGCCAGAGCATTTAGAGAATCCCCACAAAGGGACACTGCTACTGTGTGACACCTAGTTTAATAGCTCCACCTTCTATTGCTCAGAATTATTTATTACAGTGTCATCCCAGTATATAAAGTATAATTACCCCCTACTGCATGTCTTCTTTTATCTTCTTGATTAAATCCTGCCTACATTTGCATTAATGGGTTTGTAGCAGCATTGAGTTTGAACAGCCTAGATCTAAGAGATTGTAACATTACAATGTGATGTCTTACACCCATCATTTCCCCAGCTTTCCCAATATGGTTCGTCACAGTCTAGTTGTGATCGATAGGCTATAATGAGAGTTATGTAAAAGCAGTTCATGCTAAAAATATGAGCATCCCTTACAGGACACTGTTTGCTTTAGCGCTGACCAGCTCTGCATGGAGGTCGAACTCCCACTGCTGGGGCAGTTCACACAAAGTCGTTGTCCCAAAAAGGACACAAACACTACAGAGCATGTGTACAGACTTAGAAAAATATGATGACAATAAATTAAACATGTTTTTATTTTTATTTTAAAAAAATAATAATTTTGGTATAATATACAGAAAGAAAAAACAAATGTTCATCCATTTCTGATTTTGTAAAATATCCAATAGCAGATTCCACTTTAAAGTAACATCTGCATTTGGATGACAAATGAGAAAATTAAAATTGTGGGAAATGTACACACAGGTTTTAATAGGTGTGCGATTTTGTAAAATTAGCTTTAACGTGTCTACTGTAACAAAGACCCATTCCTATTGGGAAATGTCTTTAATTTCCCATAGTAATATGGGTTCCCGTAATGTATCTGTGATTGTCAAGATTCTTTATACGTTTTAAATAAGACTCCATGTCCATATACTGCTGCTAGGGTGTGATCAATACACACAACACTTTTTAAACATCCTATATTATTGACAAAGCTGTTTTTGTTTAATATAACCACATTTTGTTTTTGCCTAAATGTATGCATGCGAATTTAGTGCCCATCTCTGTCTTTCTTAGTTTCTGAAAACTAACTCTTAACATGGGTGAGTAAATATGAAGAGGAATCAGGACTTGGTCATTGTGTGATCTTTACTTCTAGACATTTTGTCTAACCTCAGCTTCATGAACGGGCAGGAGAAATATGTATGATGGTTGACAGGCATGGAAATGATGCTAAGCAACTAACTGATATAAAAGGTATAAATCTACAAAAAATTGATGTACACAGTTCATATTTTCAAATATATAGCTCTCTATAAAATTTAATAATCATTTTTTGCTTCTTATGTCTGATATATGCTACAGAGAGTTCTAGAGTAGATTAGTTAGGAAATTATTAAGGAAAACAGAAGTGCTTCAGATTATTGACACAAGTCACCAGCAAATCCTGCAAAAATCCTGCTTTGGAGCTGATGTAAGACTTGAAGAGCAGCCAGGGACTAAGACACTGAATAAATCTGTCAGTCATTTTGGGCTCCTGTTTAAAACATGTTTGAAGTTTGGTAAATGCTATTCAAAGCACTGAAATTAATTGGAAAATAGTTTTCTTTTATATTCAGGCTTCAAATGGGTCTCAATTGAAATCTCTAAACAATCAAATAATGTTCATAAATTGTGTATTTTAAAAATACTTTTTTCAGTTTAAAGCTAACCAGACTTCAAACACTTATACATGTAAAATCCTTGTAAAAACATGAGTATGTGGGTGTGAGTTGGGTGTGCAGGTTGGTACATAAATAACTTCTTGGCAGTCGTGTTTGAAAACTTGCAGTAATTTTGATCCCACAGACGGAAGAGGAACACTCAGCCAGCAAGACTGCTAGTGCTCAGCGCCTCATCACTCATCAAACATATCTAAGACACATAGATGTAGAAGCATTTCTCAGAGCACAGGTTGATTGACTAAATCATGACAGGAACTGATTCTTAGTACTGGGGTCATTCTTTCCACAATCTCTGGTGTTCATTAGTATAAAACGTCTCATACAAGACACAAGAAATGTTTCCCCTGATATCAATTATACAGCCATTTCTTAAAAACCCTTCAGTTTTGGCTTCATGTTTTCACATAAAAATTGTGAAAAAACTAAATTACAAACTAAATTATTACATTTCTGTGCTGGTCAAAGTGTATTGTTTTTCTTATGTTCATATGATTCCCTTATATACAAATTGGTTTTCGATGTAAATTTCAGGATGAACCTAAAATGCACTCTAACCTTTACAGGTAAACTTCTCCACATTTTAAATGTCCAGCTGTTCAATGTTTCAGTACTTTTTGCACAACTTGCTGTTCATCAACAAGGAGCTTAATGGCAAACTTCACAACAGTTCTCCTCATCATGCTTAGTGTGTCACAGAGCGTCATCAGCAGGCTGCAACAGTCACAGTCACAGAAAGGCATAGAAGTAGATTAACTTTGGTCACATCCTACACTGATGGCCGCTTCATTGTGAACAGTGCCCCGAGGAACCGGATAATGAATGCCACACAACACCAGCACATTTAAGGACGGTGAGAGGAACCCAAGTGTCACTTCAGACCATTC
This sequence comes from Microcambeva bendego, assembly GCA_034509265.1. Classification (NCBI taxonomy): domain Eukaryota; kingdom Metazoa; phylum Chordata; class Actinopteri; order Siluriformes; family Trichomycteridae; genus Microcambeva; species Microcambeva bendego. The sequence goes on from JAYDZG010000001.1 coordinate 38,756,040, forward strand.
AAAAGCATTTACATCAGTGTGGTCTGCGGTCCTAGATGACCTGCAAGAGTACATGTACACTCCCTCAAGATACAGACGTCATCATCTTGCACCTCCATAGGAGGGGCCTGCACGTTCTCCAGAGCTGAATCCTATAGAAAACCTATGGAATCAGCAGAATCTCTGTGTAGAGGCTCATAACTCTGTACCTCAGAATCGCAATGACCTGAGGGTCGCCTTTCATGAGGAACTGGATGCCACATCTCAGCAGACAATGAGTCGACTTGTGAACAGCATGAGACATTGTTGTGAAGCTGTAATTGATGCTCAAGGGCACATGACAAGTTATTGAGATATTGACATTTTTTGTTCCACTGTTGTTGGATTCAGTTTCAATAAATTGTTTGAGATGAGGAAATCACCATTGCAAGCTTTTACTTAAATGTCCTGCTTTATGATTTGATATCACTGTAACATAAACTTTTTATGTTTTCCATAAATTTTCATTGAACGCCAGATATCCCTATAATGATTACTTGCTAGTCTAAAGCACACCTTTGTGTTACTAATTGAGTTAGAAAAAGTGTGTTTGGTCCTCTTCATGTGCCTTGAAGGCACATAGCTGGCTTGCATTGGCTTGACCCCAGTACAGTGTTTTCAGACCCACGATGCCCCAGCTCCAGGTGACAGAGAAAGAGAAAAAGAAAATTTCTAAGATGTGTTACTATAGGTATAATTAGACTTTCTGCTCAATATATATTTAGTGTTGTTTTGGGTGTGTGCTTTTGATCTTCATTTTATTGTAGGGAGGGAGTTAGCCAAGTACTGTGCACTGTTTATTTTCACTAGACATGATACAGAGTTTGCTTTTCTCTTTATCAGACTAGGTAATTCACTATATAAAGTCCCTAGGCAGGACTGTCATGTTTGCTTTTTACTGTGCCACTCTGGCATAAACATATGACTGAAGTGCTTCAGAAAATGCTTATATATCAAACATCTTCTCCTATTTCTGTTCGGGTCTTTTACAGCTCTTTAAAAGTGATATGTTTTGGGGTTTTTTTTCTTCATACCTGCCTTAACACAGTTTGATCATGTTAATCCACATACCATTCATTGGACTTCAAAGTTTTGTTTTTTGTCCTGACCAATGCAGTGTAAACTGTTGATCATAATAGAATAAGGTGTGTTCCTTTTGTAAGTATGTCTAATCAATTCAAGCAGCAAAAGGTGGACTCAGCCACACCCCAAGGATAATCAAAACAAACAGGATTTACCTGACAACACAGTTGCTTAGGGCATCACAGACCTTAGACAGTGTTAAAAATAGACTAAAAACATTTTAGGATAATTTAAATTCAGAGGGTTTTTCACCCATAGCTGTTTTAAATAGTATTTATTATTTAAACATAGCATTTTTTGATTTTATTAAAATGTAAAGTGCATTATAAATAAAATGTATTATTATTATTATTATTATTATTATTATTATTATTATTATTATTATTATTATTGTTATTATTATTAATTATTATTATTATTATTATTATTATTATTATTATTATTATTATTATTATTATTATTATTATAGTAGTATAAGTAGTAGTAGTGGTAGTAGTAGTAGTAAGAATAAAATACAATATGAAGGATCTCCTGTAAATAAAATGTTAGTCACTTCCAAAAAACTTTTAACTCTTACTAACTGCAGTTAAACTTATAACATAATAAACTGGAAAATGTCTAGAAGTCTGAATATTATCTGGATCAACTGTATCCACCCACCAGCCCCCTCCCCATTTGCACATGGCATTTACTGTCCAAAAACATGGAAAAACTTAAGTATGAGCTACACTACAGCGTATATTATAAAATTATTATATTATAACATTATTAACTTTTTTTTACATTTTATACAAACAAAAAAACATTATACTTAAATATAGTAATGCTTTAAAAAACCATTCCCTAAAAAACACTTTGGCCGTCTAGGGTTCCAATCCCTAGCAGTGCTGTTGGGCAGGCAAGTGTCTACACACTGATATGATTTACTGTGACTTGAATGACGACTGGGGCACCACTGTTGATTGTTTTTTAATAGGAAACCTACTTTAGATATTGTAACGTTGGATAGAATAAAATGGAATAGAATAGTACAGAACTATCTTACTTGACGATATCTGCTGTAGGTGGGGGCTGTGTAATTCTGTACTGTTTCTTTAAATTATAGGACATTAAAAAATACTTAACATTTAAGTTGTCAGTGGGTACATAAATGAAGCAACCGAATGAGAGGAACAGATCAGTATGTATGTGGCATTCAGAACAAACGTGAGGTCCTCTCATTTGCAATAAAGAGGATTCAGCCACAGTGCATTTTCCCATGCTTTATCTTCTTTATTTGTCCAATATGTTGCAGCTCCAGTTCTCTCACTCTCTTCATTCTTCATATAAAAAATAAACACAGAGAAACTAATACATTGTCTTTTATGGCATTTTGATGATGTGGTTAACATCTCACACTGAATCAGAATCACACATTTGTGCTTAACTTGGATTAATCCAGTTGCTAAACCCTTAAAAATGATTTACATAAATAACAAGCTCATTAAAGTATTTAGCAGCCCTTGAGTCATGTGGATGAAGGCACTGTTATCCCAGAAGAGACCACTTCAAAGAGGAGAGAAATTCAGTGCAATGTATTGTCAGCAGACCTCTAAAATAATGAAACAGAGGTCTGGTTTAATATTAAAGTTTGGAATTGAAAGCTGATATGAAAATTAATTTTGGCTCCAATCAACAGCAAATGCGTCTACAGCTTCTACAGAACAATCAAATCCTCATTGTAGGTGGCAGACATTCAGGCCTCTAATTTGGTCTCCACGACAAATTGTATCACATGCAAACACTACACACTTGTGACTATGAAAGCATATTTTGTAATGCTCTCATCCCTTCATTAGTTTCTGAGATACTGAGAAGGCGGCAAACTTTAAACAGAGTCGAGCCCAAAGCCTGTGTACATAACAAACCATTCAATTGTCGGGTCAAGACTCCACATAGCAAACAGAAAATTCTTCAAAAGCAGACAGTCTGTACCTGTGACCTATTTCTGCTGGGTGACACACAAATACACAATGTGCTTGTAGTGGAACAGAATAAGCAGGAGTACTACATGAGGCTACAGAGTAGAGAGAAAGACTTTTCTCAACAAATCAGATATTTTCTGACATAGCTTTGAGAATATGTGACTGTTAGTGCTGCCAAACAGACAAAAAAGGGGGTGAATTGTGCTGCCTTTCAATGAACTCAGTGCTTATCATAACTCATTGTGTTATTTTGCTCATTTCTGCATGAGAGCAGCTAAGCATATGATTATCTTTTGGGAGCAAAAACAAGGCTGGGAGCTGTGCATAAAAGAAAGAAATATTTTCCTTCTAAATGTGAGCTCATACATTCACATTGATATCAATTTCAATTAACAACAGAGGTTCTGCTGAAGTATTTCTGATACTAGATCTGATTGTACTTATGATATAGTGTTATTATCTTAGGGGAAACAGATGAAGAAGAAACGGCTTAACAAAATGGTGGGTGTAAATATAAATGTATAGATGTTATATATTATAGAACAGATGTTTTTATCCAAAGCGACCAACGACTGTGAGGGTTTAAAGGGTTAAGGGTTCTGCAATAGAGCCCAACAGTGGCAAATTGGTGGGGATTTAACTTAGACCAAGTAAGGCAGGAGTCTCCATGGACTATGAAGAATACAATAAAAAATAAAAAAAACTAAAACAGATGTCACTTGATAAGCATTGAGACATAAATTAAATTCAGCAATTTTGACAAATTTTATACATACAGAGGCCCAAATACAACACATCTTAACATAATTTCTGTAGACTTGATGCTTTATCATAATTGCTCATGAAATATCCTTCGTCTATAAAGAAAATTACAAAGTGTTAGATAATTAATAAATTACCCTGTTGGATTATAAGTGCAGAATCAAGCTGAAAAGGAAATTACTGTCGACTTAATAACATTGTGCCACTAATGATTTCTTGTCAATAGTTACATAACAGCCCATAATTACAAAATAAGTTTATTACTGACAGAAAGCACTTTTATAAACATTTCAAACTTTGTACAGAGGTTAAATAAGGTTTAGGCCAAAGGGATTTGATGATGTCATTTGAAGATAAAAGGGTTCACATGCTCACAATTCAGAATTGCAATATACCATTAAAAAGATGAAGTATGTCATGGCTTTTATCATCATCAACATCTTTTTCACATGTCCATTCTGGTCATCTAAAATGTCTCCTAGACACCTCCCTTTAGAGTGACTTCCCCCAGCTCCTCCAGTGTGATCCTGAGATGTTCTCAGATCAGCCAGGATTTATAATCTTTCCAGCAGGTTCTGGGTCTGCTCCAGTGCCTCTTCGCCATGAACCGTAACTGGTATACCTAATATGGGAGGTGTCCTGTAGGCATCCTTAATAGATGCCCGAATCCCCTCAGTTTGCTCCTCTCCAGATGAAGGAGGGAATTCAGAGCTTTGCTTTGTGGCTTTGCTCAGGTACAGTGACTGCATCACTGCCGACACGGCACCTAACCTACAGTCAATCTCACAATCCCTCCTCTCATCACTCGTGAACGAAATCCCACTTTAATTATGTGAATGAATAATTAAAACATGCTTTTCCTGCAAATTTCATTTCGGTTTTACCACCACTTTGTTCTTTTTATCACAGTGGGGTTACTATTCACTGGTCGAAAGGTAGGACAGGTCACCAATACACTACAGGACAATTTGTAACTGCAATTACTCTGCTTACAGGTCTTTGGACTGTGGAAGGAAACCAGAGCCCCCGGAGCAAACCAAATGAACAGGAGAAAAAGGACTCAGAATGGACCTTGACCTAAGGGGGATCAAACCCGGGACCTTTTTGAGGTCACAGTGCCCACCAAGCCACCATGACACCTCCACAGTTTTCAGTGAAATTGCAAAAATATGACAAAACAGTTTTATTAGTTTTGAAAGCTTCAGTTACACCTCCATAATTTCACTTATTTTCACTAAAGCTAAAATTATTAATCTTTTTGGTTTCAGGCCTTAGCAGTACTCATATTCTTTTTAGTTTTTAAGTGTGGGTTTCTTTATAATTCATAAAATAAACTGATACACACAGTCAGCAATGAACTTCATTCATCAGTTTCACAAAAGAGGTGAAACAGGCTAAATGTGTTGATGAGGGTTAATGAGGACTTTGAGCAAATTAGTCCGTTATGGTGTTTATAGCCAGATGTTGAGATATGTGTTATTTTTACAAGGTCAGTAGATGAGGAGCCTAAAGCCAGTCACACATTTGTAAAGAAAGGAAAAAAAGAGATGGAAAATAGTTCTCAAAAAGTGGTGATCTAGACAAATATTTGCTAAAGTCTTCTATGCGGAAAGGCAGATTTTAGTTAGTTGATGAAACCAGTCCTTCCAGTTTGGTGATATATCATCTCAGAGATTTTCATTAAGGGTTGTTTTCCTTACACATGGCACAATTACCTTGCATATGACACAATCTTTCCTCAATGCTTAAACATAAAGATTGTTTTTTTCAGATGCAGGCCAAAGTATGTCATGGGAAAAAGAAGGCTCTACTGACCAGCATGAGAAAAGACAGCTATTTTCAGGCTTTACGTCAAACTTTTCTTTTTGGCACACAACTCTCTGGATTGGTCTCAAATGGCTCTCTATTCCCTATTTGGGTGTCGTATATAGTGTGTGATAGGTTACTCGTTTTTCCTCCCTGTGTAATGCAGTATGTGTCCAATAGAAAGTCCTTTGGGGATCAAAAGCTATTTCTATCATTATGGACACTGATATTGACTATGTTACTGTAAGGTATTTTAAAACTGCCAATTAAAAAATGGACTACTTAGGCAGAAGCTCAAATAAGCTCATTCATTCATGTTTTGTAGCCGGTTTATTCTTACCAGGAATCTAAGGCCTAAATACTTACAACAGTTAAGAGTGCAATACGTAATCACTTAATTCTTTACTTATTTGCAATAGGTGTGTCTGAAATACCACAAAGAGTTCTTTAAGGGTTGTTCGCTCTCCACAAAGTGCGCTTTTGTACATGCTATGCAACATACAGCTAAAACAACCAGGGCACTGCTAGGTCAGTGACAGTTCAATTTGTTTTGCCAGCATGTTGTTTTCATTAGTACTGTGCCATTAATGAAAATGATGAATGACTAACACTACTAAATGTGCATGTGTAGAAAAATGGCAATAGTTAAAAAATAAACATTCAGTTCAATACAAAATTAAAAACAAAGTTAAATACCAATGCTTCTCTATGAAAAAATACATTTTATTTATTTGAGCCGACTGCTTTATCCTAGTCAGCGTTGTGCCAGGTCTTGTTTTATTGGCTGCAAAGCATCATTGCTGAGATGAAAGAAAAGGAAATAGGGGGAATTAAGTGGGGGAGAACATGTAAAACCAGGTGAAAGGGTTTAGAAATATGATCTACATCAACCACTGCTGTTAAAAATATTAAAATAATCATTTGGTACTTTGCTAATTAAGTCACCACGTTATGGTTGTCTGTGCCCCTATGGTTCAGATCCTGACTTGCTTTTATTCCATTTAAAAATGTTTCTACTTTTTATGTATACAGATTTTACTCTGCATACTTAAGTGTTCACTTGCAGTCGTACAGTTTACTGTTAAGTATTTTCCAAAAATTCCCAAGCATGTCTGTCTGCATTTATTAAAAAAGCATTTCATTTTAATGCAGTTCCATCTTTGTGATTAAAGGTTGTAGACATTAAACATTATTTTGAGTTTTAAAAAGCAGATATTTACATGTTATCTCTGAATCTTTTAATAAACTTCCAGCAGTACAACATCCAGTGCAGTTGGACTATTCACTTACAGATTTTGGAATCTATACACGACAGTTTACAAATATTTTGTTTTATTATTAATTAATGTCAGAATTTTAAAAGAGTGAATAAATGAGAGATAATATAACAAATATTATGCTCAAAAGCCAACTGTCATAGGTGTATTAGTGCTCATGGCATGAGCTTCTTCTGTAATGACATCACTAATTTTGAAACAACATGCCTCATATGACAGGGATATAGGTCCGATCTTGGCCCAAATCACCTGATTGAATTTGAATCCAATCCAATCCGTACTGTTGCTGAATGTAAATAAAACTTGAATAAAGCCATTCAGAAATTAAAGCACTGATATATTTAAACATTTAAGCATTAAAAAACACTATCTAGACACAATAAAAATTGCTTTATAAAACATAAATCGCTCACCTAAGATAAAGAAAACCTGGTTCCAGCTTGGAGAGCTAATTGGCCCATGGCTATCACATCTTACAATTGTTGCCAGATAATTCACCTGAACAAGAGGTAGAAATGTAACCAAAAATACTGCTTAATGCCTAGCTAATGTCGTAGGTTTGCTATTTTTAATTTGCATCGAGACATGCTGGGTACTGCTGTTGGGTCCTTGAGCAAGGCCCTTAACTCTCATTGCTCAGACAATAAATATAAAGGCATATGCTAAATGCTGAAAATGTAAATGTAACTATATTATTACTGCTTATAATTTAGATTTTCATCACTGGGCAGTGAAATCACATTTTAACCTAATCCGTGGAGTGAAACACATGTATACACACTATTGAACACTAGGGGCAGCTCGGG
>JAYDZG010000001.1:38842114-38853780 GCA_034509265.1 Microcambeva bendego
ATACATCCAAGTGTTAATTGCAAGCCAAGATTTCTCAACCAGCATGACTGCCTGATCTCATAGATGCAAGAATTTCCGCAACTTGCTTACTTCAGCTTTCATCCAGGTTATAAAAATATTCTTTATTTTTCTAGTTATTGCCAGTTACCATGTTTTATTTATTCATTCATTCCATTCATTCATTTATTGAGTTTTTATTGTATGTATGTACAGTATACTCAAAGCCATGGTGGATACAATTCAGAAGGTAGGAAACTCCTTGTACTTTTTGTCAGTCCATCACATTGCAACACACACACACCCACACACACACCCACACCCACACCCACACGCAGACAGAGACAGACAGACAGAGAATTGATAAAACTTACACATCTTAGAGAGGTTGAAAAAAAAACCATTCCACGGTTAATTTAAATGTATTAGATGTTTTTTACAGAATGAAAATATTTGCATTGAAATGTATTTTGGTATAGTTCTATTATGCATAAAGTCGTATTATCAGCAATTCTCAGTTCTCCGCCTCAATCTCTTGCTGTGTCTGCCAATCCAAGTTAAGCATGTTAGCAGGGTTGGTTTGAACTGGTGTCCTTCAGATTGCTAGTCCAGTACCTTAACCACTAAGCTACGTTGCTACTGTTGAGCTCTTAAGCAAGGCCCTTAACCCTCATTGCTCAGACTGTATACTTTAACTGTAATGTTTGTTTTTTTGCACTGCTTAAAAACGCTTTACTGATGAGGGAACATAAAAGGAAGCACAACATTCTTGGTTGGTTTGAAGCATCAGCAGTTGTTGGCTTGCTCACCCGCTCAAAAATGGTTACAAAGAAACAACTTTCTTTAGAGATCCGTCAGTCTATTGTTGTGTTAAGAAAGGAAGGCTACTCAATGGAAGATATTGCAAAGAAACTGAAAATATCTTCCATGCTGCTAACTACTCCCTTCAGAGAGTAGCACAAACCCGCTCTAATAAGGACAGAAAAAGACGCTTTAAGGGTTGTCAACTGACAGCTGCACTAAGTGGAAATTCTCAAACACCAGTGTCAGCATCAACAGTAAAGAGGCGACTACAGGATGCTGGACTTCAATGACTTTTGATGACTTTTGATGACTCAAGTCAATGACTTTTCACTTTGACTCACAGTTTTTTCTTTTGCCAATAGAAGTGAGGGCCAATAGAAAGATTTAAAGAAGGCAGTTGCAGCACAAAAGCTATAAACATCACTGTGCTAGAGGCTTTTGCATGTAACGAATGGGCAAACATTACAATTGTGTGGTGTAGGATGCCAGTCAGAACTTCCAGAAATTGTGTGTAGAAAATAATTTAGCCTTTAGAACTTCAAACTACTAAAGGTGGGATTGAATAATGTGTTTAAATATTTTCATTTTTCATTTAAACTTTAGTGTAAAAACATAGTACCTCCAGTTAACCAGACTGCATATATTTCTACTGTGGGAGAAAAATGGAGCTTCTGGAGGGAGCTCCACACCCAGGACCCAGACTGCTCCAACTGAGAACAGAACCAATCACCTTCTTACTTTGATGTGATTTTAAAAAAGCAATATATATTCAGCTGTGAAATTCAAGCACAATAAAATATATGTATGCCAGATGTAGCGCATAAAAAGCTGCTGAAACATTGGTGACACCATCCACCGTCCAGCAAACTTTTGTTGCCATGTGCTGCTTTACCATCCACGTTATCTTGACCATACATTCTGACCCTGATTTTACTAATCAGGGCAACTAAGGTTTCACAAGATGTCTGATAAAAGAAACGACCTAAATGGACACCGTCCAGGACTGTTTGTATCCTCTAGTGTTCCTCTTAATTCAACAAGATACAGTAGCTCAATTACATGCAACCTTCACCTCTCTTACATAAATAATAATGCTTCAAACTAAACTAAGGTTTTTAACTTTGGTTAATTGGTTTACATTTCTGTTGTTATTGTAAAAACAAACCTCAGATTAGGCTTGGCTAGTTTTAGCTTGAGAATCTGCAAACACTCAATTCAGCAATGTTTATAACAGCATTCTATCATGAAGTATTTGTTCAGCCTGGCTGACTGTGATTCCGACAGTGCAACTCGACCTCTGTTCTGGCAGGAGCAAGATAATCGTATATCCATTACCAACATTCTGTCTGTGACTGCATAAGATGCTTGGCAGGTCATAACCCCACCTATTACAAACATCTTGGTTCTTCCAAGCTAACCTCAAATCATAAACTAAATATACATGACCATGATAATTAGCTGCACAATTTGGTGTTAAATACAGAATTCTTGAAAGCCAAAGGTTAGCTATTGATTTTTTTTTTCTACACACACTCAAAGGCTGACAAAAGCTGATCTGGTTTCACTTTCCACTGCCTATTCCAAGTTGTCACCTGACTTGATGTTCATATATTTAGAGGAAGGGTCACACAGGTATTTTCTTCGGTATGTTCTTTTAATGACAGCATTTTATTTGTATTTTTAATTTACCTCATGGAATCGTTGTATTGATATTCACATTAGATGCAGTACATCATGTGGATTTCCTGAATTAAAGATTTATGCTGTGTGTGACAAAACTGTATTTAAACCAGAGAATAGTTGTGTTAGAGCGGGGAACTACAGAAGGCAGGACGCATTGGGTGGCGTAGAGTGGCAGGAGTGATTTGTGATAGGAGGGTTTCTGCCAAAATGAAAGGGAAAGTTTACAGTAGTCAGGTCTGCTATGTTGTACAATTTGAAGGCAGTGACACTAAGTTAAATTCAGGTGAATGAGCTGGAGGTGGCAGAGTTGAGATTATATGAGAAAGAACAAAATTAGGAACGAGATTATTAGAGGGACACAACAGTTAGGGAGAAGAGATTGAGATGGTTTAAGCAAGCAAAGAAAGGGGCAGGGAGTTCTGTTGGAGGAAGGTGAAAGAGATTAGTCTGGGCAGGGCAAGATCAAGATGAATGATCTGCTGTGGCAGAACAGGAACAGACGAAGAAGACGAATAAAGGCCTCAGGACATGCAAATGTTTAAATAATTAAGTACCATTTAAATACTTAAAACAATGTATTTAATAAAACTGCTAATTGTGTCACCCTTGGCATTTTGAGTGGGCAGTGATGGCAAGTGAGATACTGGGCTAGTCACCAGAATGTTGCTGGTTCAAGCCCCAGCACCTTCAAGTTACCTCTGTTGGGCCCCTGAGCAAAGCCCCTAACCCTCAATTGTTTAAAAGCCTGTTCCGACATATTTCTAAGTCCTTTTGGATAGAAACTTTAGAGTGCTGAAAATTATTTGTAATATGTAATAATCCATAGAGATTTTAATTTCACTCTAGTTTCCTAAATATTGCTCAGAATGATCTTAAAGTTTTCAGTTGCACTAGGCTGGTGCAGATGTTTAATAAGCCTTCCCACCACTGACAACACCTGAGTCTGAGTAGTCACAATGGCCAGTTTGAGCATTTACCAGGGGCAACTGACTGGAGGGATGATGGGATAATTGATGGTGGGGCATGACCATGTTGAACACTGCATGATTTTCCTCAAGCTGGTGTAAATAAGTGTTCATTGGCTTGGAAAGTAGAAGGTAGAAATGAGTCAGTATCTCTTATATAATGCTATAGTGGCCTTTCTGTCCTCTCTATAGCCTGCAGGGTCTCCTAGAACGGTGCACACTCCTTTCCTTTAATGAGAACGTCCACTCCAGGCATCGAGCAGGTATTGCAGAGTCTCTTAGAATGGTGAACCCTCATAACCCTCAACCCTAATGAGCCCATCCGCTCAATGAATCTAGCAAGTCCGTCTGTCCATCCGTCCGTCCATCCATCCATCCTGTAAAAAACAGCAATTGGACCCATTCTACTCCTGGGTGTGAGCATTTCTATTGACACATTCTTTTATGGAAGCGTTAACTGAAAGTGAAAATACATTGTTTTCACCCAGGGCAAGGGACATAGACCCCCGTCCATACGCTGCCCGACGGGCGTCCTTACCGAGATGACAGACAGACCACTACAGCATTGTATTAAATTGATATGCCACATTTTAAAACAAAAAAAGATTTTGGAAATGTATGGCCAGTGCTTTCCAATGAACCCCCATGATGCAACATATGGATGGGGTCTATGTCCCTTTTCATTTATTTTTGTTTTCTGCCAATGCTTCCATAACAGAATATGTGCCAACAGGCATAGAACGGGTCTAACTGCTAACAGGTCTATATTCTGTTTAAGAATAGGCTAGCTTGGACTGGTGATTGACTGGTGAATGGTTGATTACATTTTTGCCTTTATGTAGGAATCAAGATCATGTTTGTAATCTTTCGTTATTTATAATTGTCATTGGACTTACTTGTCAAACCCTTCTTATTGATTATAAGACTTTGGAATGTGGAATTGTGGGGCTCCCTATGTGTAAATAAAACATTCTCCACATTAGTACACTATTCTTAAAAGCCTGACCTATTGGAATAATGCAGGTAAAGTCCATAAGTACATGTGATTTATGCCAAATTCTCACACACCGTCTACTCCAGAAGTAAAGTTTGGAAAATCTTTGGACACCTCAGATTCCTGTTCCTGAGTAACAGGTTTATTGTAATAGTGTTGTGCTGTTTGTACACTGCTGTTGTAAGCAATCCATCCCAAGGTCAGACATTTTTGAAGTTTGTAAATGCTTTTCTGCTCACCACAGCTGTTATTTACGTTACTACAGGCAGAATTGCAACTTGTAAATGGCCTTTTGACAGCTGTAGTGAACAGAAAGGCATTTTAAAATGCACAACTCTTATGCAAAATACATAAAGCTTGAGGCTGCTGGTTTACAAAAAAAAAACATCGTCTTTCACTGCTGTCAATTATGAATCAAGGGCAGCCAACAGAGTGGCCAAGACTCATTGAAACTGGATAGTGTGTGGTCGTTAAGGACACTTGTTTCATTATGTCACACAATGGGTGAATTCGCCTCTTCACCTCCTTCGGAACACCAAGCTTGGCCCAGTCGCAGATATAACAACAATCATCTATGAAATATTGACCACGTCTTTGTCTATGACTCACTACTAGTTACACTACCCTTTAAATACATGTAGACTGGGAATTGGCTACTTTTAAATGCCCTTTTGTGTATGTTCTATACTCTGACATAGCACCCTGTTCAGGGTATATTCTCACATTTTTCTAGTATTTACAGGCAGTGCTGAGCCTGTACGGCAACCTTAACAAAGATTTGAATACTTGAATGAATTAGGTGATGACAAATAACAAACAGTATTTGATGAAAACGCCTGGAACTCTTAGAATTTTTTATTTTAGGATACATTTTATGCAAAGGTTTTAAAAAAGGTCACTATATTATTAAAATCTAATTACAGTTTTTTGCAGTTGCTAAGGCCCTATATGGTACTAGTAGCACACTTTTAGAAATTACTAACTCAAATAGCCCTTCTATTGACCTGGTTCTAAAATACACTTTCAGCCAAACACAGGTTTCTACATTAAATAAAGCAATACAAATTGTGTTTCTTTTGGGAATACACTGCCATGCAAACACCACACCCATGAACACATAGCCCAAACCCAGCCTAATACCTAATTAATAATCTTTACAAATCAGCACCATCCACATGAAATAGGTCACATGTTACACATCTTGGTTTGCACTACAAAAAAGGAAAAATGCAGGAGAAAGAGGACGAGGACAGGAAAGAGGACAAGATAAAGCACCAGTACCAGCACCAGCTAGAGCACCAGCGAGAGCAACTATCACTGTGTTCCCGGAGTAACATTGTTCATTTCAATATGTACTTGTATGTTTCTGATGATAATAAAGACTCTCTGACTCTCTCACCGATGAGATTCGGGCCCCTCTGGTTGACCATGGGAGTTTTTGCAAGGCTGGGCAGAGGGTCCAGCCTAATCTAAGCTGCTACACTGTAGCAAACATTCTCCTGACCTTTCACAATGAGAATAGGTAAGTCCTCTATACCATACTACTGAACTCACACAATTGAACTTTGAAGACCACTGAACTACTGCAGTGTAGTGCCAGATCATTAGTTTGATACAATAAGCAAGTAGTCATATTACTGTATTATTGTTATTGTTACACCCATTTTTGTCCGCTAACTTCCCCACAGTTTGAGATATTTACCCCATTCCAGCTTTAAATGCTAACTGCTAAATATGTATGCTATATGCTAATGACAATTGCTAATGCTAATTGATAATGCAGAATGCTTATTCAAATCTCTAGTTGTTAATGCTAACTGCTAATGCTGATTGCTAATGATATTTGACAATGCTAATGTTAACTTGGCTAAATGCTAATACTAAATGCTAACTAGGCTACATGCTACCCAGGACCTTCTTGATTATACACTTTCTTCAGCAACATCAATTTCTAACAATTTCCAAACAAAGGAAATAATTTGCTTTAACAATTTAGGGAAGGCCCTGTTCTAGCATGACTGGGATCATGGTTATCAAGCTAAAGTTGTAAGAAATGATGAGAGAACTGGTTTAAAGAAACTTCACCTCAGCCTCACTTAACAGCTTTGGAATGAACTGGAAGATCAAATCAGTGTTGTCATACAAACACTGACTAAATGGACACAGATACCCACAGAAAAACTTCTAAATCTTTTGAAAAAACTATCAAATAATGTGGCTGTTGTCATAGCTGATAAGATCACATAGAGGCCATTCAATTTTAATACCATTTAATTTTGTATCAGGATGTCCAACAAACTCATATATTTTTAACCATTTGGTGTATATTGACTCTTTTCCACCATCTCTTTGCACTTTGTCTTTCACGCTCCCTTCAAACAAACGTTTCTTCCTAATCATCACCTCCAACACCACGTCAGCCATCCTCCATTCCTCAATCTCCTGGGACGGATTTTTCCACGACCTGCTTGAGTTCCATTTCTAGCATGCACCTGCCCTATTGTGAGTTACCAGACCGGTCATGACCTCTGGTCAGATTCACAACGTCAGACACTGAACAGGGTACAGTGTAGGATTCCCACATGTCTAATTAGGTTTCACTGATTTGGTTGTGGGATAAAGTTGATTTTGTAATATTGTCTTCCGATGGCACAATACAGATACTTTCTATGTTTAGAATGGATTTTTATTTTATTATGGCTAAATGGCAGATTTTGCAAGTACTCTTAAGATCCTTTTTTAATAATATTACCATTCATGTTTTATGAATTAATTCATAGCTTGCCAGTTTATCCTGGAAAACGTTCACTATAGGTCTGATTCAAAATGCAAAGGGCGGGGAAAACCCTGGACGGGTCACCAGTGCATCGGAAAGTAGACATCCAGACACATGCACTCACTTCATGCACTAAAAGTAAACCCATGTGGACACTGGGCGAACATGCAAACTTAAAAAACACAACCTGGTTTGAACACATGCTCTTCTTGAAGTAGACAACAACGCTACCCAATGTCAAAATAATAAATTGATTTAAATAAAAGTGGCTGTTAAATGCCGTAAAAGTAAATAATAAAGTAATGGCTTAAAATACTTTCTATTTACAAAATTCTCATGTAGTCACAAGAAAGTCCACCGTAAACCCTACAGTTTAAATACTGTAGCCTTAAGTGAAATTTGAATGTGTTAACATGCAGTATGTTTTGTACTGGTTATACTGCTTTATTAAATAAAAATCAGATCCGTTTGACTTTTTTTAATCAGACCATTTTGTATACATTAAATACACCAAAATAATGTATAATGTTATTAATTGTTTGTCTCTTGCTTGTTTATATAGGAGTGAGTCAGTCTCATCTATTACACATGAGTGAGTGTCCAGATGGCGAGATCACGCTGCAGAGCTTTGCCAATTAGAACCAAGATATGGGCAGAGAACAGCCGTGAGGTAAAATGCCATTTAATGAAGACAAAGACAATGAGAAGGAGAATCATCCGCTCATTAGAATTTAAGCCATGGTAATGATGGTATGAGATGATAATACAATCAAGATGATGATCAATTTGGTTGCTGATGAAGCAGAACAGACTTAAAATGTGTATGCTGAATGATGAAGTAAATACAAATTTGGCAACCAAAATGAAGGAAAGGAAATTAGAAAAAAGTCATGAGGTAAAATTTTAGCTCTAGTGGCGGCTGGTTATGTTTTTCTGTGCCATGAACATAGATTGTAAAAACAATTAAGCAAAAGTGTGACATTCCATCTAAATGTTTGTCACTTTTGTACTCAATCCAGTGATTAATTACAATATACTAAAGATGGTAATACTGTGAAGACCACATATTTACACCAACATTGATAACAGCCATCAATGCAATACAAAGCAGGAAATCCAAAAGCAATATGATTTTTGTTTTCCTGCCATTACATAACTTCTTGTCACTTATTTGTAAGGAATTCAGAGCTGGATTTTATCACCAAGTTCAATGTGGTCTTTTGTGCCTTGCTTAAAACAAAGTGGTCCTCTTGGGTCTTCAGTCATGGTAACCGTTTTCATCCAGACATTAGGGGAGATAAACTATTTATGATGAATTATTTAAGATTTTTCGAGGTCAATTCTCTACATTTATTCTTTTTTCTTTATTACTGAGCCAGGATTTATCCTGAAACTATTAGGCAAAAGTTATCAGGTAGACTGAGTCTTAAGGGAAAATGAGGCAGAACATTAGTGTGTGTGTGTGTGTGTGTGTGTGTGTGTTTGGGGGGGGGGGGGGTGTTAAGTACGTAGGTATGTACGTATGTATATGCATGCATGTGTGTATGAATCAGCTCATCAGAGAAGGATCAGGAATCTTTGGCTGACAGGCTTGTAACATATGGTGGTGCCTGCATGGCACATAAATAACTCTGACACACGATGTGAATTGAGGCAACCCGGATGTTCTTTGGTACAAAAATAATCTTGGGAGTGTTATATTTCAGAAACAGAATAAACCAAGTGTCAAATACAGTTCTTTGCATTTCTACTCACAAGCAACTGTGTATCAGATACTGTCAATGTATAAATCTTTTATTTAAAGAATGATACATTGTCCTCTCCTCCCTTTAAAGAAGTGTACACGGGGGGATAATCTGAGAGATTTTTAAACGTATTTTATAAAACTTTATTAAACTTATTAAATAATTACTATTACACAGAACATAACCGAACTGCAGTGATGCAGAAAAAACACAAAGTTGTAATTTCCCTTAAACAAAAAATGTAATATCTCTTTCAATGTCCTTTTCACATGAATCTTCCAAAATGTCCATAAAGTAGTCCATAAAAGGTTTGAAAAGGTAAAAGCTACTTCATCCTTACCATGAGTCCTTTAAAGGCCAAGAATAGGATTAAAGTCCCTGCCTGAACCTTCATTTCGCCCAACATTCTCCAGATTCACCAAGCAATTATAAATGGTTAATGGAGCTCCTGAAATAAACTCCTTGTCTACCCAATTAGGAGTATACATACATTAATGTGTATTTAGCATTTAGCAATTTAATATATTTTTTAAAGGAGGATAGCAAATAGCATTAACATTGCCACTTTCCAAAAACACCATAATTTCCTAATAAAAGTGGTACTTACATCTAGGCTGGAAATTTTAAGTTTGCTAGGAATGGAGATCCAAATTACCTTTGTGATCAAGCATATGTAGCAAACAGAGATAGCCACTGTCATCAAGGAAATGCTGAAGTACTTCCTTTCATAGTATTTTTTCCTGTTGCCCCCTATTGGCAAACACAGGAACTGACCACCAATAAATGAATGGAATATCACCTTGCTTGTTACAACCTCAACTAAAGCTAAAATATAAATGAATATAATAGATTATTGAATGTGCACAGTGTCTTTATAGATTAACATTGTGATATTTAAGCGATACATCCAAAATGTATTTGTGTTTGTTTAAATGATTTTTATGTTTAATATAGTATATATTTTTACATGATGGCAAGGAAACCAAACCTTCCATAGCAAACCCACTCATAAACTGGAAGACTGCTACACCGAAAATACATGGACTTTTTCACCTGGGAATCAAACCCAAGACCTTCTGGCTGTAAAGTGACAGTGCTACCCACCGAGGCACCCCATGAAATGTTAAATAAACTCTTCAACCAGCAGCAACAATGACAGGTAAAGGTTCTCATATGTAGTTAATAATGAACCCACCATCTGAATAAATGGCCAAATAACACACTTTCTGGTCAAAATGTGTTGGGTCCAGTGTTCCCAGAATTACTGGGCACAATGCAGTAACAAACAACAAACAGTTGGCCTCGCTCCAACTGTCTGCACCACTGGTAATTCGAATCCTGGATCCCAGTGGTAGTGGGGTAGTGTAATATACTGCTGCACCATCTAAATGCTCTATACATAATCTGTATTTCATTTATATGATCAATACAATTGAATGTTTGGACATATTGGCACAAACTGTAGCGTGGCTGCACAACATCCTCATGGTCCTCATGTTTGTGGTTAAATCTTTAACATTTTTCTTTTTTTTTACACATTCTTCACGTGACTTGAGTCGGTAAATGTGAAAGTGTTAAACCAAGCGCCACCCTTACACCAGTGCATTGGCACCCTTTCCAGATTTTGTATCTTCGTTGTGTCCATTCTGTTTGTGCTGATGTTTATATTCTTTTTGATTACAAATGTTTTTCTTAGAAGAGAATTGTATACTGGTTGTGTTTAAGTAGGTAGCAAGTTTGCTTGAGGAAACAGGGCATCCACGCACACTCATCCCCCTGAATGAGTCACTCTATACTCAAACTCTCTCACTTTCTTTCTCCATCTTATTCCACCCAGGCATCAGAATTATTTAGAACATTTTGTACTTGCATGAAACACAGCAGAATATGAGGTATTTTTTGCCCTGGTCCCAGCTGTTCACTATCCACTGTTATATTTGACCAAAATCATGAATAATGTTTAATAACAGTAAAGTAAAAGAGGATTCAAGACTTTGCCATAGATGGGCTGTGGCTCAACAAATTACATGAGGAACGACCATGCTACTCTGTTAAATATAGCCACATACTCTCTAGTGAACCTTAAAATACCATCGTTGTTTAACAGAGTTTGTTTCCGTATTAAGTAATGCAAATAAAATATCTTCTCTTTTTTACCATAGATCAATTACACGCAGAATGTTCTCTGGGCCTAAACTACAGGGGTAGTATAGTGAATCCATCTTTGGGTTATAAATCAAAAGATTGTCTGTTCAAAACCACAGCATTGCCAGGTTGACACTGTTTGACCCTTGAGCATGGCGCTTAACCCTAAAATTGCTTGGACAATCTACAGTCACTACTCTATAATAATTACCTTGGGATAAAGGCATCTGATAAATGCTGAAAATGTCAATGTAAATCTTAGTAAAGACAGTGGAGATGTCAGCTGTGGTCAGATGATCCCACATTTGAGCTCATTTAAGCCAACAGGTCACAACTGAAGTGTCCTTGAGCAAGGTACCCAATCCCTAACTGCTTCCTGGCCACCGTGGCTAGGGCTATGCATCACTCCGGGCACTGCCCCTAGTGTTCACTAGTGTGTTTCCCTGCACGGATTGAGTTAAAATGTGGAGGACAAATTCCAATGCACAGTGATGAAAAGAGTATATATATATATATATATATATATATATATATATATATATTTTATTTTTAGATGT
>JAYDZG010000001.1:38875532-38888338 GCA_034509265.1 Microcambeva bendego
TGTAAAGCTGCTTTGTGACAATATCTATTGTAAAAAGCGCTATACAAATAAAATTGACTTGACTTGACTTGACTTAAATTTCCAAAACATTTAAACTTCCTCATAAAGAACACTATTGAATTTTTTTATAGTTTCATTAATCTTAAGCCATGTATAACTAATTATATTAATTTAAATCTATATAATTTAAATGTAATAAAAAATTAAATGGTCCCTGTCAGGTTTGGCCTTATAACCTGTCAGAGTTATAATTATTAAATACCGATTAACTAAATCAAACACCATCATATTTTTATACTTCAGGATGGAGCATTTATCCACGTTTATTATCTATATAAAAATCACTTAACTTTTATTCTTATCAGTTAAAAAGATAAGTATTGTGTTAAAATCCTCCTCGTTTTAGTTTTCCTCTAATCTGAAGCAGTTACAGATCTTTAACCTTGTAAATGGGTCAGTTCTATTTTTAGCCTTTGGGTACAAACTGGGTTTAACCAGGAAGATGAATGGCACTGGTGTGTCTCTTCTCCCCTCTCATTCATCATCTCATCCCTTTGTTTATGCTTTAGTGAAATGCAAATCTTATTTCATGATCTTATCTGTTTAATTGTTTATTAGAATTTTAACCTGTTTTACACTTTGGTTACATTCGTGACAGAAACTATAGTTAATCACAACATAAGATTCATCAGTTTACAAAGTTCAAATACATATACATGTCCCTCCAATAGACCTCAATAATGTGTCTTTGGACTGTGGGAGAATATGCAAACTCCACACAGAAAGGACCTGGACTGACCAAATCTGCTGGTTGAACCCAGGACCTGTGAGGTGCAGGCTACCCACTTAGACACTGTGCCTCCCAATATCATTTTTTAAAATATGAAGTTTGTCCATCACCATATGAAATTCAGCTAGAAATGACACAGGGCTAGGCTTCTTTAATTTTGTTAAGGACACACCTTTCATTGCACTTTATTGTGTAGTGGATTTGATTTTCAAAGGCAGTGATTTGTATTTTACCCAATAACGAGTGTAATGATATAAATCAAAGTTGTAGTTTTCTTAAGGAAATTATATTTTAAGCTTTAGTTCAAATCTTAACAGAAATATACTCAGATATTTTATTACATATTTGGCAGCAATGACATCTTAAAGTGTTCTTGGGTGCTTCTATAGTGTTTGTGTATGTGTATTTGGTCTCCTGTTTCTCAGGCTAAATTTTTGCAAGCTCAGTCAGATTGTATAACAAGTGTCTTCAAGTCTTGTAAGAGATGTTCTTTGGAGTGTGGGCTTTGCCTAGGTCAGTTTGTGTACTGAAAACTATCCCTGTTTCTGTCTATGTTTATTTATCTTTCAGTTGTAACAAGTCTCAGGCGCCCCTTCAGCATGATTCCACCACCACTATGTTTCAATATGGAATATTATTACCCAGGTGACCTAGTCAGACATAATGCTTGCTGTTCTGCCCAAAGAGGTTTTTTTTCGTACCTGAACAGATAATCTTGTTCTCATCCTAGCTGTCCTTCACATGACATTTATATATATAAAAAACTCCATATAGCTATTGATCAATATAGGCTTATGTCTGGTCACTCAAAGGCCTTATTTGTGGACTGTTGGAAAGATGGTCATCTATCTGATAAGTTCTCCTACCTCTACATGGTATGTTTTAAAAAGATTTTCGCATTGTAATCATGAGTGATTGGATATATATTGATTACATCCATCCAAAATTAAATCCAGAAAATAAAGTCCAGTTTTCTGGTTTTCTGATGTTATCAGTAAAATTTTAATTATCCGTAAAAATTGGTTCTCGTTCTGATTTGACCTTTTTTCTGTGAATGTTTTGGTGCATTGTTTTTAATAATCTTACTATTGTGTAATACTTTCACTATATAAGTTGACTAAAGTGTTATATTGTACAGCTGAATCTGTGTAGAGCTTTTTATTTGAATGCAGGTCAACATTCGATCAATCAACTTTTTCTTAAAATTGTGGTTATGCATCAAATCTTTGTATTTCCTTCCCAAAAACCTTGTTTCAGCTTGTTTTCTTTTTTTTTAAAAAAACTTCAGCATTATAGTGAGGTAAATATTCACCTGTAAAGTGAAGTAAACATTAACATCGGGGTTATACAGTGACCCATCAATATTTCAATAGTTTACTGCTGAAATGTTGCACCTACTGTGCTCATGCATCTTCGGGTATGTTTTAATAACAGATTACAGAGCTTTTCTGTTTCAGCATTTACTTTCATTAGAATCTGCAATGATTCACATGCATTAAAAATACATGCCTGTTACGCTTCACTCTTTTTCTGATGGCTGAGTCTGGCAGACTGAACATGATACACCTGCCGTCAACCCATCACTCACTAAAACACACATGTAATATCATCTCCAGGTTTATCCATGCCAGGGCTTGTTTTTCTCTGAGTATGATTATGTAAGAGCTGAAAGAAAAGGTTGCCCCCGCTCAGAAGTGAGTAGTGAAATTTTGACAGATGGGAGAGGACAGATGCCTATTGTGTCCAACACTAGAAAAACAGATGCTGCTGCAGAAAAATCTGTACAAAGTACCAGGTGAATGAAGGATAATGCACGCCGTACTCCGCTGGGCTATCCTGAATCCTGTCGAAAATCCTCTATGTTACATTCAAGAACAATTTTATCAAGAGTTCTTGAAGGACAAATTAATTAACATATAAATCCAACCAGATAATTAATCTTTCATTGAGCATTTAATTATACCTTTATTTATTAGGGAGGGTTACGGCAGGAAGGGCAACCGGCAAAAAAACTGTGCTAATATCATCATCATCATCATCACCTTCATTATCATCAATATTATTATTATTATTATTATTATTATTATTATTATTATTATTATTATTATTTAGTAGTAGTAGTAGTTTTAGTGATTTTTATAGAAGTGTTGTTAGTGGTATTGAATGAATTAAATAAATAAATGTTTTTTTTTAACTGTTGGAGCAAAACAGAGCACTTGGAGGAAACCCACACAGACACAGGGAGAACATGCAAACTCCAGACACAAAGGACCCAGACTGCCCTGCCTTGAGATTGAACCCAGGACTTGTGCTACCCACTTAGACACTGTGCCGCTGCTATAATAATAATAATAATAATAAGAAGAAGAAGAAGAAGAAGAAGAAGAAGAAGAAGAATGAGAATAAGAATATTAATGCTATTTGAGTAGTATAGTTCTCCTTTATTTTTTTCTTATTGTTATTATTATTATTACAACTTGTAGTATTAGTGATGAATAAATTACGTAGTGAATATAAACAATAATTATTGTTATATTATTATTATTATCATTTTGATTATTGATGTTATTCTGTGTGTGTGCGTGTGTACGTGTGTGAGTGTGTGTGTGTGTGCGTGTGTTTGTGTGTGTGTGCGCGTGCGTGCGTGCGTGTGTGAACGCGTGCATGCGCGCTTGCCGGTGTGCTGAGAGGATTCCCTCTCCTCGCAGCACGAGTCGCTATTTACTGTTTCGACGTCAGGGATCATCATCATCATCCTCATCGCCGTGGCATCTGAGCTCCACTAACTCTCTCCTCATCCATTCATCCCGTGTGCAGCGCGAGCTCTGGCACTGCGTGTTCGCTCTCGTGCTCTGTGTCAGCTTCAAAGCGGATCCATAACCGTAGCCGTTATCGGAAAAAGTCCGACCTGAGACTGGAAACCTGTTGATAAGGAGGATCGACTCGGAGATTGTGTGTATTTATCCGGCGCGAGATTCATGGCTCCGGTATGGAGATAGCCTTGGTGACTTTGGAGAACGGAGGCGCGAATGGAAGCGCGGGAGAAAACGCGGAAATCTGCCGTGGCGCACCGGGGGGGAGCGAGGAGAACCGCGTAAAGGAGCTGAACATCGCGCCGTGGAGGATGAACGACATGAGTGATACTTTCAGCTGCGCGGATAGGATGCCTCACATCTTTGATGAGAACCTGTCAGACGTGGTGGACTTGGTGGAAAACATGGAGCAGGATGGAAGCAACGAGAGAGTGCTCATCAATATTGCTGGATTAAGGTATGAGACCCAGTTGGGGACACTTAACCAATTTCCGGATACTTTACTTGGAGATCCGGATAAGCGCATCAAGTATTTTGACCCGCTCCGGAATGAATACTTTTTTGACCGGAACCGGCCGAGCTTTGACGGCATCTTGTACTTCTACCAATCAGGTGGAAAGATCAGACGTCCAGTGAACGTCTCCATCGATGTATTTGCAGATGAGATCCGATTTTACCAGCTCGGTGAAGAAGCCATGGAGCGTTTTCGCGAGGACGAGGGCTTCATTAAGGAAGAAGAGAAACCTTTACCACGGAATGAGTTTCAGAAACAAGTTTGGCTCATATTCGAGTATCCAGAAAGTTCAAGTCCGGCTCGAGGCATCGCCATCGTTTCCGTAATTGTCATCACTATATCGATAATCACCTTCTGCCTGGAGACGTTACCAGAGTTTAGGGATGAAAGGGAACTCCAGGCAGCGACCAGAACAAGCACCAACGGTACCTTACATTCTCGGCCGTCGCTCACCTTCTCAGATCCTTTCTTTGTTATAGAGACCACCTGTGTCATCTGGTTCACCTTTGAACTCATTGTGAGATTCTTTGCCTGCCCCAGCAAGTCCGAATTCTCCAAAACAGTCATGAACATCATTGATATCATGTCCATTATGCCTTATTTTATCACGTTGGGGACGGAACTGGTCGAGCAGCAGCATGGACAGGAACATGAAAATGGGCCACAGCAGCAGCAAGCGATGTCGTTGGCCATCTTAAGAGTCATAAGACTAGTCAGGGTGTTCCGCATCTTCAAACTCTCTCGGCACTCAAAAGGCCTTCAAATTTTGGGTCAAACTCTGAAAGCTAGCATGAGAGAACTTGGGTTGCTAATTTTCTTTCTTTTCATTGGAGTAATCCTTTTCTCGAGTGCAGTCTTCTTCGCTGAGGCAGACGAACCAGAGTCCCATTTTTCCAGCATCCCTGATGCCTTCTGGTGGGCGGTTGTTACAATGACCACCGTAGGCTACGGAGACATGAGGCCCATAACAGTTGGGGGTAAGATTGTGGGTTCATTATGTGCCATCGCTGGTGTCCTGACTATCGCACTGCCTGTTCCGGTGATCGTATCCAACTTTAACTACTTCTACCATCGAGAGACAGACCAGGACCAGGCCTCGCTCAAGGAGGAGCCCAGCAGTGATGTCCAAGGTTGCAGAAGGTCATCTGTTAAACTGACTGAAGATGTGGAAAGTCATGAAACACCCATTGGGAAGGCGAACATCAAAGCCAACAGCAATACAGACATTAAACAATCCATTTATGGTTTTTGTTTGGACACAAGGGAAACAGACCTGTAGCGTTTGCATTAATAATCTGGTCAGTGCAGGACAAAATTCTGAATCTTTATGCAGGCAAAATGATCACAACAGTCCTGGACAATGGCGATCTAGTAATCCTATGATCAGACCTGCATTTATTGGTTGGTAGATTAGCCACATATTTAACAATATGAATACATTTAAAATGTGTCCATACAAGCTGTGGTGCAGACTTTTATAGAATAATGGATTTGACTTAAAATAAATAAAGAGATTTTGTTGTGCCCGCCATGCCTTGAAAGAACCACTACAAAAAATTAAATCTTGTAATTCTCTACACTGAAGCTCTGTTTAGTCGGGCACAGATTAATTGGCCCCGAACTATTGCTAATTGGCCTAGCTGCATCATAGAACTCCGTCTTTAATTAAAAACAATGCCACAATTCTTCTTGTTTTTTATGTGCCATAGATTATTCAAAGCACCAATAAGTGTCCACATATCTTGCAATATTTTACAATATTGCACTATGATTATATACAGTAGCTCCATTTAACAGATTCCCAAAGAACATTTTGTCTGTTTTTTTATTTAGTTAACTCTGCAGCCATCGTTTTTTTAAACACCCCATTAAAGATTCCACTGTTAGAAAAATATTTTACAACTGCTTCACATGAGGACTGTAGAAGAGATGTTGGTATTTTATTCCTTTTTCTGGATTCACAAGGATAAGACTTTGTGTGCTCATCCTAAAAATCGAACCCTGTGAACCAAGAAGCAAAAGGAAAAAAGGGATTCAGACCTGACAGTGAGTTTCTTCCACCCAGGAGTGCACAATACTGATCTGCAGAGTGGACGATATCTTCAAGAGGAACACCTGTAGGCTACATCATAAAAAAGGTCAGTGGCTGCAGTTACTATGGTTATTTTCAAACCCAATATACAGCATCTTCTGACATGTCATGTCAAACTTCCAGTATTTCAATGACTGATAATCCTGGGTTAGATGTAAATTGTGTTCGCCTAAACGTGAACACTGAGAGCAAATCTTTTGAACAATGAACTAAACAAATGAAATATTCATTATTCAAAGGCATGTGGTGATGCAAATTTGAACCATACTGGCTAAACTCATTCTTATTTTCTGAACTGCTATGCTTATTTTTAATCCATCCAGTAAATCAGTTAATCACACGCTGTCCCCCTCCCCGCACCAGAGGGAATTCATGTCAGGATTGTTCTGACATCAGTAGTCTTTTGGCTTTTTTTGGTTCTGTTACATACACAAAATGATGTTGTGTATTTGGCATACAGTCAGTTTTTCTAAAATAGTGCTAGAACAAACCAAAACAAGTCTGGAATGGTGAGAACATACAAAGTCCTCACAGAAAAGACTCCAAATTCCGAACCTTCTAGTCACCACGTCGATTGCATATACATTGACAAATAACACAATTCACTTACAATGCACACATATAGAAAGCTGATCTTGAGCTTATTGGATTATGTTTATGATATTACACTTTTAAAAACTAAATATGTGTATATACTTTATTCATTTTTGTGGTTTCATGATTTTTGGTGTTTTTTAAGCAGACCAGATCTGTATTTTGCGACCCCTGATTTTACAAATAAATACTTAAAAAATTACCAGGTGATGTGATGTGTTGGAAGATTTTATGTCAGATGTGTTTGCTTTGAATCAAGAAGATTAAACATTATGCCTGGATGGACTTACACATAACTCCAGACATCTGTAACTAAGAACAACTAAACATTGTTCTTGTAGTGAATCAACATGGCCTTTACTGTAGACTTTCTGAGGTCATGCCAGGGTGTGAGCACTAAATATTGAATAGCACTCTTGATCTGTTTGACAGTTTATTGTTAACGATAAGAAAGATATTAGCTATTATGAGGGTCACCAGTGTGTTTACTTTTGTTATCCATGTACTGGTGGATATCGACCGGCCTGTAGGCATCCTGATTTATTTAATGTTTCAGCTTCAGTTAACTTGACTGCCACTAACTGATATTACTTTGATGTTCCTGATGACAAGATGCCAATCTATTGTAGGGAAGAGCACAGTCAAGTATTCACCAACTCACCTTTATTAGAAAGGAGACCATCCTAACAGCAGCTTCATGTGGCCACTCTATATGTTTTATTCTGTAGATAAATATTCATATAAACTTGTTGGTTTTTGTACCCCTGAGGCTGCTTTTTATATCTGGCTTCATAGGTCAGGAAACTCAACTCATTTACATGACATAATTGGCTAGGCTGGAAACCATTGTTGAATGTGCATGACCTTCAAGACTTGGGGCACCAGCATGAGAAATCATCATGTTCCCATGGTAAATATAGCAAAATGAGTACTCCTGAAAACCACAGTCACTTAACGAAGTCTACCACTGCACCCAGAAGTGCAACCTGAAACTCACAAAGAAGTCAAACAACAGTTATATCAGAAAACATTCTGGACAGTATTTTTTGGGCAATGGGTTCTCAATGCATTGACAATTGATCATCCAGAGTGAGTGACCACAGCAGGGGTGGCTTCTTATATGTGATGGTATCTTTCATGTGAAGGTTAGACTATTTAGTGATGTACAATAAGCTGCCAGTAAGGGGACATTATTAAATACATGGTTTATTAAGCAAGACACAGTCAGACCTCATTCCACACATGTTACAACAGCTTGGCTTCATAGACAGAGTGTGTGTGCTTGAATGACCAGCCTGCGGTCCAGATCTGTCTCCCTTTGAAAATGTTCAATGCATTATAAAGAGGAGACTCTTGAGCAGCTGAAGTTTTGTATCAAGCTGGAATGGGCAAATATTTCTCTTGCAAAACGGAAACAATTGGGATACATAGTTCCCAAAAGATTAAAAAGTGTAATTAATAATAAAAGGAAACATGATGTAATAGTGGTGAAATTGCCTATCTCGCATTTTTTTGTGTTGCAAGCAAGGCTGGTAACTTTCCCCAATAAACAGATAAAAACATTAATAAAAATGTTCTACTCATGAGAGCATCTAATCAGAAGTGCAAGAGTATTTAAATATATTGCAGTTAAAGTGCAGAGGTGATTAGATAGTGAGATGAACAGACATAATTTAAGAATAGATGATGTTGATTTAGACAGATAATAGTGAAATTAAACAATGTTTATTTTAAACTGAACATTGTGATATAATCAGGATGTAAAACCCAATAAATGCATGTTACATTTTGAATTTAAAGAGTCCTAAAAAGAGTCCTATTACTTTGACATAGATAGTAGTTGCTGCAAAAACATTGTTCTCTTTATAAGGAGTATGCACAAGATTAAAGAGTGCATTCACAGGGGGTCTGGATCTCTGTATCAATGATAAATGCTAGCAATTAGGATACAGCAGATCTGAGAGAAGTGCTCTAAATGAAGGCAGTTTTCAGCAGCTTTCCACAACTCGGTCTCAGGGGAGGAGTAAAATGTGGGAATGCCTTGCTGAAGTGGACTACACCACCTCTGACACAGTTCTGCTGAATGTATTTGTATTGTTTTAAGTCATCTATCTCCAACTTGACCTAAATCATAATGATTTAAAAATAAATACATTTACCATTTTTACTAATACTAAATCTGTTAAATTAATTCAAAATAACTGTTTATTTTCACAAGATAACGTATCATGAAGCAGCCTTTGCATTTCTTAACATGACTGGAATGGTGAAATGGTAACACGTCTGCTACATTTTGTAATTCTAATCATTTAGTTAGATTGTTCACAAATTGTCCAAATGATGCCAATTTTACACTTTGAGCAACTTTCAACTATCCAAAGATTTAAACTGAAATCTAATTTTATTACATTTAGTGTGGCTCTATGTTTATATCTATTCACTTCACTTAAATCTGGCCAAAGTTACACATTAACTCATTAAAGTAACACATAACTAATAGTTCATTGCCTTTTGGATTTGATTTAAAAAATCAAATTAACATTTTGTTACCATTTTTAATCTCTCTTAATGAGAAGTTTAGCAGAAGTTTCAACAACAAATCGTTCATTTCAAATTTGTGTTCAGATCCGGTTTCCTTTAACAAGTTTTTTTGCCTTAAAAGTCCTTGAAAATTCTCTAGAACTGGAATTCACCTGTTGCTATCTGAATTGCCAATAATATGCTTTTCATTGTACTTAATCCGTGTTTGATATTCAGATGATAAGTGTGTGATGAGAATGTGTGTGAGTTGCTGTTGATGGATGAATGAGGAGGATGAGGGGCTGTGTTTAAAGAGTATTGTTTTAGTAGCAGAGTTGGGTGATGAGTTTGCTGAGGGATCTATAGACAGGTGCTTTGAGATCAGCAAACTCCCAATTTAATCAGAAGTTGCCACTACGCAAAACCTTTCTGTGCAATAGACAAACTGTGGTTGTTCTGCATTAAGTTTTAAAAAACTCCTCTCTTGTACTCATGTTCATTTCTGATTTAAAACGTTAGCGCCACAAAGAATCAGTTCAGTTCATTTTCTTTAACGTTTTAACATAATCGAGGTTGGGTAGGGATGCTGGGTCCTATCCCAGCTCTTCAACGGGCCCAATAAGCAGCAGAAAAAGTTTGGGAACCACTGATATGTACAATAATAAGGTTCCATCTGTGATCAGGGTGCAACATGAAATAGACAACCAATCTAAGGTTGCTTAGGAATTGCTGTTGGTGCCAACGGTGAACTAAACATTTTGAATTTTTAAGGATTGTCAGATTAAATGAACAATAATAAACACATTAACATAAAGATACATTTTGAGCAGTGCATCCCATCTGAAGTGAGGACAGCTGTATATCTTTCATACCGATTTTATCTCACAAAAAATCTCAGTACATTCAGCCAACCCATCCAGTGTTTTGAAGAGCAAGCAATTGCTAATCTGGTGTGACTGAAAAAATATTTTAGAGTTCAACACAAGCTAATCAAGAGCGAGAGGAAGTCGTTTTGAGAGCTCACATGGTTTCTGAATCCCATCCATAATTAGGTTAATAATGAGGACAAATGTGGCTACAAGTCTCACAGTCTTCCATCCGTTTTGCGGGTGGCGGTGATTATAGCTCTGATGGCGTAGTGGAGAGCAAGGTCACAGACCAGAAAAGGCCAACAGCATGAGGCTTGGCATGGTCGCCATGAAATGTTTGACATATCTACTGGCATTGTACACAGGGCAGGAAGGCAATAGGAACTCCACTGTTCTCAGATGACACTTTATGGTCACCTGTTTGTCATACTTGGTGCTGCTTCTATTATCTTAAATCAGCTTAATGTCACAGGGTAAAAAAACGCACTTCTGGATTCTTCTGTGTTTATCAGGGATTAGCTTTAATGGAAATGCTCAGCTGTCTGTTTTTCCCGTGGTTGATCCCAGTATGAATTCCAGTATATTCTTCAAAGTACATTCAGGCAGCCCCAGATTGTCTAATGATGCCAGCCTAGCCAGTTTTAGTCAAGATTGTTTTGCGGTTTTCCCTTAATTACAATGTAAAATTAAAATAAGTTTATATTAATCCTGACACCTCAGCTTTCTGAATGTCTGATATTGCATCTCATTAGTGATGGTAAAGAGATGAAAAGCAGCCCATATGGCAGTTATTACATCAAGCTAACTGTCTGGTGCTAATCAGCTGCAAGGACATGGAGAGCAGCCAGCGTCTGAGAAATATGCAGACTAAAACCAAATAATGAGTAAACATTTAGATGTCATTTTCTAAACTCCTTTTAGACATTAGCGGTTCATCAAATTCAGGTCTACAGGCCACAATTCAGTTTGACCCCAATCAAACCCCATGTGTACATGTACATGTGGAAATAAGACAAAATAAGATCTGGTCTGTGCAACAGATGGGCTACAGTCAGTATTTGTATACTCACAAATTTCATCTGTATGGTGGGTGTAGCTTTTAAAATCAGTGCTCGGTGGGTTCGTATGTTAACAAATTTGATAAAGTTTATTGCCATTGAAACTGCTTGTTCAAAAATATGCATACATCAGATTATATGATACATTTGATGTGTAACCACCTAATTACTCTTCAGTGATTATGGTTACAACTGGTGCTTATTTAAACAATGTAAGGGATAGTATGAATGCTACTATTAAAAGGGGAAAATTAAGTGAACTCATATGTACTATGTTTGAAACAAAGGTAACACATTCAACCCCAACAACACTCCACCCAGTGTTTAGCATGGTGTTGGTAGTATTGTGCTGCTGGTGCATTGAGCAAGTGGACAAAAATGACTATTACCTCACAGATTTTCACATCACGGATGCTTTTGGTTATTCAAGAAGAGCAAAGACAGATGTCAAAAGAGCTTCTGGAAAAGGCTTTCTAAATTTTTAATATGCTGTGGGTCAGCTCTACCAGATCCTATAAGCACAGTAATTAATTGTACCAAAGATGTATTTGTAAAATAATAGTTAATCTGCAGTGTAAAATGTAAATCTTGTATTAAATTGGCCGTTTGGACTAAATGCTCACATAATGACAATAAAAGCTAAAAATAGAAAATAAAAATAAAAGCTAGCACTGTCACCCTATAGCAAGAAGAGGTTTCATGCCCAGGTGGGATGGTCCGGGTCCTTGATGAATCTTCTGTGATGAGTAACTACCGTTTCGGTCATGAATGTAACAATGTGTTAAACATGACGTTAAAATACTAATTAATAATAATAAATCATTCAATAACAATTCCAACAGCATTCTGTTACACATCCCTCTTAACTTTATTTTGAAATGTTTTGCTGTTTCGCATAGATAAAGAAAAAATGACATGAACATCAAGTGATCATTCATGTGCTTGTCACTTTAAAACTGCCGTTCCTACCTGCAGTGCAATCATCACAGTCATTACATAGACTGATTACACTACTGATTCGTGTGGTGTCTTCACTAAATGATCCAAACATCCCACCTCATCCCAAATCTCCATCTAGTTGCATTACACCATGATTTTCCACAGAAAAACTGTTCGTCGTTAGACAGGCTCTAATTAAGAGGACACTTTTCCAGCTCTGTAGTAAATGTTATAGTATTAAGCTCTCTGAGCTGCATGGGTTTAGTGTGTCTTGTGCATCTTGTGACTTGTGGTTGTATGTTTAATTTGTATGCACAAAAAACTACATGCAAATGCAGAAGATAAATTGAAATAAAAGCAAAATGAAAAGGCAGTATTAGGAGCAACAGCATTTGATGAAGGGTAAATAATATAGAGGGTGGCACGGTGGCTTAGTGGGTAGCACTGTTGCCTCACAGCAAGAAGATCCTGGGTTCGATCCCCTGGTGGGGCGATCTCGGTCCTTTCTGTGCGGAGTTTGCATGTTCGCCCTGTGTCCGTGTGGGTTTCCTCCGGGTACTCCGGTTTCCTCCCACAGTCCAAAGACATGCTACCAGATTAATTGGAGACACTGAATC
>JAYDZG010000001.1:38966105-38984508 GCA_034509265.1 Microcambeva bendego
GTCATATGTACTTATGGTCCTTGTGTTTGAGAAGCTGGCAGTCCCTGCATGTCAAGCGGTCACAGGTTTCGCAGAACAGCTTTAAAGGCTCTTGCTTGTGGACTTCACAGAACACCGGCTTCTGTGTGGAAGCACCCATTCCTTCTGTAACCAACCAAACAACAACAATAATAAACAAACTGGACAGAATGAGACCAATGATTTGGAGTTCTAACCCTGCTGAGAAGATTTTCTGACATACTTTGGATATTGTTGTAGACGTAAGAGTGGAACCTCAGTTTATGACCAGTTTAGCACACGAACATTTTGAGTTATGGACAATTGATTTGAACTTACCGAACAAACAAATATCTGACATGCTGACACGTGTCATCTCAGCCAGTTGAATAGCGAATGACCCGCCTTGTAAGGTAATGTCCAGAACGACGCTTTTCTAATGAGATAGTTTCCTATGTAGGTATCGAAACAGCAAGGTGGCTCACTTGCTTTTCGATCCCATCCTACAAATAACGATCGCTTGGACAAAGTTTTTCTACTCTACAATTTAAGATTTATGGGAAATGGAGCATTTAAGACATTAGACAGGTTCGAGGGGGTAAAAGGGTAGTTTGGGAGCTCAGTCAGGGATTAATACTGTTTACACTATTCGTTATTGCGAAAAATAGTTTTAACATTGTATGTAACATGTTTATCCACTGTAATGCCTTCTCAACTACATAGGCCCAATGTAAAGCACAGTGGTGAAATTCTAATACTTTTAGTAGAGTAGATGATGGAAGTGTATGTTATAGCAGACCTGATGACATCTCCTCCATTTGTCTGATGGTATGATCCCTGGTGAACTTCACACGCTGATGCGCCTCGATACAGGTGACGCACAGAAACTCAACACACTCCACACAATAACCCGTCGCCTCTGTGTTGTCATCACAGCTCATGCACAGCTGGAAGGCAAACAGCAAGAAACAGCCAATGAGAGGTACTGAGAGCACTGAGGTAAGATTTTTCAGCTGCTCCTGTAAATGGGGGTCAACACAATGGATCTGGTCCATATTCAATGGGATTTGTATGAGCCGTTTCTAAAAGATTACAGAAATGGTGTCCTTTTTCACTTCTTCTATTTTGTGCCTTGTGTTGTTCTGAACATCCTTATGCACCAATGGAAACAGCATGAGGTAAATGCCAACAGCTTTCACCAGAGTCCTGCACAAGTTGTACTCAGCCTTAAGCCACTCATAGTGCAGCGCTGCGCTCTACACAGAGCAAATCCAGTTCAATTTCTTTTGCCGGATGTAAAAGTGCCTCAAAGCGCCTCAAAGCTCGATAATAGTGTTTATCACAACATATCTGGAGACAATTATCGTTTGGCTCAATTTACATTATCGCCCAGACCTACTGTTCACACACCACTCAGTAAATAGTGGAAGACTTTCACTGTTTACTGTGGGCTTGTGTTAACAATGTGGGGCAAATGTTTAGTGACTCAAACCCGTGATCAGAGTTTTAATTGTTAATGATTTATTGAATTATTGAGTGGATGCAATCATGTGATCATCTTTGATGGCACGAATCACTAACCACTGCAAGAAACCACTTGAAATGATTCCACACAGATAGACCCCAGCAGCTTAACTTACTCTATTTAAATAACATCTGATGACAATTTCATTTCAATTTTTTTTACGACTTTGGCCTAACAAGGACCTGAACTGCCCAGACGTCCACATAAAACACAAATGATCGTTTCTGAGAGAAGGGAGATCAGATAAGAGTCTCTTTCCAATGCTACCGCAATATAAGAATATATAGGAATAAATATAGCTTTAAATATGGAACAGAATAAGACCGTTCTGTCAGGAATGGCAGCTGAAGTAAAAACTCAAATCTGTAGGTGAATGATCCACTGTTGTGACCCCTAACAGGAGCGGCCGAAGTTATCATTCAAACAACATCATGGGTTTAAATGCGCAACCAAGTAATGCAGCTTCTAATGCGAGATATTTCTGAGTGAACTTCTTCACCTGACTGGTTTTCTCCACTGTGCTGCTCGGCACCTCCATGGTGTCCTTGGCAAAGAAGTTATCCAGGACTTCGATTTCCATGCACTCTTGATTGCAGACCGGGCATCGGATTACATTCACTGTTAAAAAGGATAAAATAAATACACCATTACTTGTTTATGCTTTCAATCAATAAATACTTACAAGCTTCTACATTAAGTATCAATCGTATATCTAAACAATGAATGTGCTTATATTTCTGAGGGAGTTCGTCTATGGCAAAAATTACCACTGGCCTGATGTGGCTCAGTCCGGGTTCACCACAGGGTCGGATCTGGCCTTGGTACTGTACAACGCCCAGGTATGACTTAGAGCCACCTGTTATCTTTTTGCAGATACTAGTCAATACAAAAAAAACAAAGCTTGTGATTCTAACTACTTCCTGTTTCTGTAAAGATTAGACTTTAGTGATTACCGGCTCATTTCTTTGCATCTAGTCCCAACCTTAAACTTTCCACTGTTTGAGAACTTGACAAATATAGTTAGTGAGTGTCTGAAGAAAGACGTCCTTTGTACTGTACATCTGTATATGTGTAATGACAAATAAAGCCATTCTGTGTCATGTCACTTCACTGTCCTATTACGCTGCCTTCAAAGGTGTCACAAGAACTCATCATCACATCACTTGTTCCAAATGTGTTCAGTGGGGTTTCATTTGTTTAGAACAATAGTATCTTA
Source organism: Microcambeva bendego (assembly GCA_034509265.1). Classification (NCBI taxonomy): domain Eukaryota; kingdom Metazoa; phylum Chordata; class Actinopteri; order Siluriformes; family Trichomycteridae; genus Microcambeva; species Microcambeva bendego. Next base: position 38,968,844 of record JAYDZG010000001.1, read on the forward strand.
TACACATTAGCCATGTAACTAAATGCCCTCAGCTTGAAAATTATTCACATCTGGCCTTCAATTCTGTCAAGCCAAAAGTGGCTCATTTTTGTTCTTCTTTATGATAATTGGATTTTCTTTGCCCGTTTGAAAAAAAATGAAACTCCTCTCCTGATGTGGAGACCTAGTGTCCAGGCTTAACCTTTCCATTTCATTATTTAAAATAGAAGGAAGCTCAAAGAAAAAAAAATGATATCAGGTTCTCAATGTGGGACACAAATCCACAACTTCATAAACTGGAGCTGCTAACTGCCGTAAGCCAACAACAGTTCCAAACAATTAAAAAAACAACAGAAACAAAAGAAAATCTACTTCATCATAGTTACATTTAATCTTCATTTTTCCACTTTCTTATTCTTTTGGGGATATTTTTATACTATATAAACAAAAACCAATGCTTCATCTAGGTCAGGGTCCAGTTTCCCTGAAATCACTGAGCGTGACGTGCTATCACACCCCAGACTAGATGTCAATACATCTCTGCCATGCAAAAATAAAGCCAGTCATCAAAGTGTACAGACACCAAAGCAGCAAAAAAAACATTTTAAACTAAAGGAAATTTCAAATTATGACGTTTTTTTTTAATTATTTCTTTTAAATAATACAACACTGTTTTTGTGATTATATTCTAATAAATAATGGATGCCCTTTTATTTCTGGAGAAGGTACAAACTTTGCAAAACAATTGTGAATGAAGCCCAATTTGGCTCCAAAACGCCAAATCTGGCATCCAGGCATATAGTGCGAGTGACATCAATCAGGCGAGGTGTATATCGCCAGTGCCCTCCGCTGGTTAAACTGAATATCCATCTATTAAACATTTCAAATCTGAACTGTCAAATTTTCTAAACAGTTATTACCGGGCTTGGTGCATTGTTACATCCCGACATTCAATCAAGACAAAATCCAGCTTATAGGGACAGTAAGTGACACAATAAATACACACACCTGGTGGACCGACAGTGTAAACCATCCATGGCATGCTTAAATTGGAAATGGAAATAATATTAAACATACACCATACTGGCAAGGTATTATTTCGGGTGTGACCTTTTAACCTGGACGTTGAGCTGTCCTGGGAATGGAGCCTGAGTTGATACACCTGATACATCAAACAATCAATTATGTCACCACATGATTAAACTTAAAATAAAAATCATTTAACGGCGGTCCAACATTAACAGCGGAGCCGAGGTAAGAAAAGCACACCCCATAAGTACATGACAAAAACATACACTAAACCTTCAAACTGATCTCAATATCAATTACAATCCAAATTAATAGTATAGCACTTTTTCCAACAGCATCCAAGACTGACAAATCAAAAACCCTCACTGTTGAGCAATCCCGAGGCCAAGAGTGGCAAGGAAAGCTTCCTTCAAATTACAACATGGAAACCTAAAGAGGAACCAGATTCAAGAGACCCAACCTTCCTGAGTGAAGACAAATTCATTAATGGCTTCCCAGTTAGACAAAACATTAATAGGGTGGTGTGAATAAATATCTTGGTAAATATCTACCCAGATATAAATATTCAGGACCAAACTACCCTAATAAGTATAAAAAGCAACTACATGATAAACTATTGAACGTAATACGTGAAGGAATAAATGAAGAGATGTTAGCATACATGGCATTGGATGACCATCAGCTGTCATCTGGTGGTTGGTGGCCTGCTCATTGTATGCCAGACTCCTGGAGGGTGAAGGAAGGCATCTTTTACAGAAGGAGTGCAGACAGGGCATCAGTTTGGGCTCTCTGCTGTGGAAGCTGAGCTTACACATGGGGCAGATGTCCAGCAAGCCCAAGCTGCCCTCTTCTTTCTGTTTAGGCTCCTGGGTTGGTTTGCTTTCGGCTTCATTCTCCACGATGATCACGATATCGTCCGAATCAATCGTCCCAGCGCTGTCCTCCATAGTTTGTAAATGTTAACCGTTAGTGTTTTACAATTTCCTTATTCCTATCAACGTGGATGTTAAAATCTTCATGTGGGTCGCCATCGTCAATAAAATAGTACTGGCATCATGAAATATCCATTCTGATGAGGAAAAATATCTATAGATACACGTATATTCTTACTGCTCCACAAGATACATGCTCGTGTTAGCTTGTAGCATAGCTGGCTAATACGAATGGTAATTATTAGCTGTATTGTAAGGAAAGGAGAGCTATCTTAACAGTCACGCTATTTATTTCATTTCACTTCAATTCAAAGGGGTTAAAACAAAAGACTCTTCGAAAACTAAATCTATTATAAAATCCTATCCTAAACTCTACGAATGACAAAAAACTACAGTCGTAAACGAGACAATGTTTATCGCGCCTCGCTAGCTAACCAGGAGAGCTGTGAACGAAATCACACTCTGTACCCTACCTCGTCCCCTAGGCAAAGTTCTACAGAGTAAGACCTAGGCTCCCTACGTAGTAGACTTCATATACAACTCAAGCGTGTAATCGGTCCTAACCCAATTTCCAAGGCGTGATTAGGACGTTACGTAAATATAAACATTAAAATCCAGAAGAAATGTGTTACCACAGCATACATTTAATTATACACATCCATAACATTAATAGGTTTATATTTATTATGTAATAAAATACTTTAGACGTTAACAGCTGCTTGCAAGCTGACAGCGATGCTTACAGTATGGCTCAAATCTGCCATACCATTAAAATGACAAACTTTCACATGCTTTGAACAAGAATGTTTTTTAAATATAATACTTTTTCTCTCAAAAAAGGAATTTTCCATACTACGGTCTTCTCTGTGGTTGTTTATGAATTTTAAAGCAGGACAGGAGAAATATGAACTCATAAATACTCGAATGTACCTTGCAAAGATCTCTAATTTTGGGTACAACATTACAAAATGCAATTAAATGTATTAGAGAAAGAGGACACCAGCTACAACAAGGTTGGAGACAAACAGGAACAATTAATGAGCCATTAAGAAGCCTGTACAGTAGGCTGTTCGAGAGAAACTATTAGTACAGTACTTTGCACTAATAATCACTCAGATCTGCATCTCCAGTTGCCACCCATTCTCAATCTCCTTATTTTAGTTCTAATTATTTCCAATATGTTCACCTGTTCGGAGTTTGTTCCCTTCCTTGTGTTGTCCTATTTACACAGTCAAATTATTTACACAGTTTTGTAACTTGCACCACACCCTTTTTATACCAACTTAATTTTTGTAAAGTTTAATTGATATTGCTAAATTTGACATGGAATGTAAACCAAGCAGCAAACATCTAAAATATTTTATTTTTCTAAAAATAGGATTTGTTTATATTATAACATATTTCATTATCTGCAAATAGCCTTGGAACTTTTAAAACAACTGTATTTTATGTGTACTCAGATTGTTCCAGTCTGATTTTTTTAAAAAGAAAATGAAACAGAAAAATGAATCAAGAAAGTGTAGCGTGTGAAAGGACACAGAAGAGAAACAGGGAGGGGCAAAACCCTTTTTCAGACACCGTAAACTCGTTAATCTGTGGTTTAGTGCATTTGTTTATATGTTGCACCTCCTCTGAAGAGCTGGGGTTAATGGCCATGGGCAAAAGTTAAAAACACTATTACTGATTAACCTGTGTAAACAGATTGTGGGCACAGGTTTTCTTGCAGAGCAGGATATCCTTTAAAAGCTTCTTGTCTGTTGTGTGCTGGGACAATCAAGGAGTGAGTGACAGGGTTTAAAGTATGGAGCTGACAGCCAAAACTCACCACGTCACCATGAGTGATGGTTTCAAAATGCCTCTCATGGGCATAGGAACCTATGGAGATCCTCGGACGGTAAGAAGTAATGAATATTCTTTTAACAGACATTTGATCTTTTTAATCAAAAACCATTTGTACTGGAGATTCGGCTGTTTAAAAAATGTTCCTGGTTTTGGTAGACTCCTAAAGGGACCGCATATGATGCAGTCAAGCTGGCTATTGAGACTGGATACCGGCACATTGATGGAGCTTTGGTCTATTTTAATGAGCATGAAGTGGGCCAAGCTATTCGGGACAAAATAGCTGACGGAACGGTTAAAAGAGAGGAAATTTTCTACTGTGGGAAGGTAAAGGGAAGGTTTTTGTTGGCTTGCTATGACATGAGCTTTGGGATTCATTCTTTATCACATTTTGTGATGATTTACTTTCTTTTCCGTGTCAGTTATGGAACACCTTCCACCCACCAGAACTGGTACGACCTGCGCTGGAGCGGACGCTTCAAGCCCTGAAGCTGGACTATGTGGATCTCTATATCATTGAACTCCCCATTGCTTTTAAGGTGGTACATCATCCACACATTGTTAGAATGCATAAATATCCACTATTATTATTCGCTCATTCATTCTGACAGCTCATGGGTTCATCACACGACACACACACACACATATTCACACTGCATGTCTTTGAGCCACCACACTGACATTCCTAATTATTATAATAGAACATCATTAAAAGTTATTTATTTATTTTATTTCCCCAGCCTGGAGATACATTTTATCCAAAAGACGAGAACGGAAAGCATGTCTACCACAATACAGACCTTTGTGCCACATGGGAGGTATGGAAAGATAAGAAAGTAGTGGATTTTAACCCTTGAATTCTATTCATGTATATATTACGTCCTGCTTATTCCCAGTGTCAAGTTTACTGCACTGTACAACCCCAGCACTTCAAAAAAATTACATTTATCTCATTTTTATTTCTGTTCAGGAATTCTGAGCTCAGTTTTAATGGCAATTCTTTTGAAAGGACTCACGGACCTTCCATTCATGAACCTAAACATGCATGAATCTCACTTTACTGGGCTGCAAATTAAGCAATTTACTGTCACAGCCAAAAACTGTTGGTTGTGATTAAAAATCGCTGACTTTGGAATGCTCATAGTTGCAAACGAGAGTGCAAGTCTGACCAAAGACAGTAGACAAAGAACTGACAGTGAGAGAAATGCTGGACCAAAATCTTAAAGTGCGACTGCTGCTGTGAGGCTTGTTTAAAATCCAGAAGCAGCAATAAGACATAAAGCTTATATCCTATTTGAAACACATCCTCGTTTACTAATACTAATTAATACCAATATACATAAGTTGACCTATTTTTACAATGTCCCTACATTGTTTCTGAAACAGTGGTCAATTTCATGTTGTTGGCTAATTTCTACCTGCCTGCCAATTGTGTCTGCTAGATGATGGCAAAGTTCAGAATCTTGGCACTGGTGTGCTAGGAGAAAATACTGCTATCACCTGGGCATGTTTCTTTTTCTATCGATTTTATTTTTCAACAATTTAGAGTATCCAGTTTGCTATGGATTGATTCCCTGAATTTTAACTTCTGACTATTTAATTTGGTGATTGTAAATGTTAGCCCTGTGACTTCGAGTCTGAGATTGTGTGCTGGGCATTCCTTAGTGTTTGTGAGTTATTAAAGGTGGGGAGTTGCAGTTTCTTTCAATAATGTTGATCTGCCCAGAGATGCGTAAAGTTTTGTTTTTATTACACATCAGTTTTTTTTTCCTTAGGCATTAGAAGCTTGTAAAGATGCGGGGTTGGTAAAGTCTCTTGGTGTGTCAAACTTCAATAAGAGGCAGCTGGAACTAATCCTGAATAAACCAGGTCTAAAGTACAAACCTGTTTCAAACCAGGTAATTAAATTCACTTATGGTTGTGTCAAGAAATCTGTTGCAAATGTACTTTATACATACATATATTTATATATGCTACTTATTCAATTTAGTTGAGAATTTCTTTTTGCAGCATGACTATCCCTTTGTACACATTAACGTGATAATTTTCTAACTGATGAAAACTTAATCTATAAATCTAAACACACATAAGCAAACTGTGGCTGTCGTGGTAGTTGCTGTTTTATATAAACAGTGTCAAAATCCATGTGATTATCAATGTTTGTGCAAATTCCAACAACTCGGTTTAATGTTTGTTTAATGCTTTTGAACTGTAGATTGAATGCCACCCCTACTTCACTCAGCCTAAAATGATGGAATACTGTAAGCAAAATGACATTGTCATTGTTGGATACAGTCCTCTAGGAACCTCCAGAGACCCATCCTGGTACAGCATTCTTTGACTCTCAACATAAAAGTATTAAAGTATTACGAGTTACATTCATCCACTTTATTCTTGTTTCTTTTGAACAGGGTGAATTTAAAGAGTCCTCCTCTGCTGGAAGATAATCTTCTGGTGTCCATTGCCAACAAGTATAAGAAAAGCACAGCTCAAGTCGCGCTAAGGTTTAATGTACAGCGAGGTGTGGCAGTCATTCCTAAAAGCTTCAGCGCAAACCGCATCAAGTAGAACTTTAAGGTGCAAAATGTCAAAAATGAACAATGAAGTTAATGAAGCATACATTCATGTGTTCCATTAAGAAATGTATTTACATTATATGGTCAAAGGTATTTGGCCTTCCCATTACTGACAATTTACTTTCCTCCATAATTAGTGGAATTTTGGGCAAAGATGAGTATTAAAGCTCTCATTATTTCCCTCATAACTATTTTTAACTAAACCACAGTAGCCAAATTTGTTGGCATGTCTTCTCCTTTGAGAAATTGTTTGATTAGGTTGGAGAATATACAGCAGGGAATTTGAAACAATTCATTTTTAAAGAAACTCTATATATTACCGAGGGTCATAGGTCCTTTATTGTGCATGATCCTCTTTAACTCACTTCTCAAGTTTTCTATGGAGATTAGCAGACAGTGGCAGGACCTTGATTTTGTATTCAGTAATGGCCCTCCCAGGACCTAACAGCAATTGTTTTCTTTTTAATGCTGAATATCTGCAACTTGTCATCGACTAATGGCTAAATGGCTCCTATTTAATATTGTTAGTTAACACTAAAAACCTTTTTTGCTCGTAGATTTTTGACTTCACTTTGACTGATGATGAAATGAAAGCGATTGAAGGGCTTAATAAGAACATCAGATTTGTGGAGCTGCTCATGTAAGTAACATATAAACAACTGTTAACTTGGCAATATTTTACTTCAAAGGAATTAGAAATTAGGCAAAATTTAGTCTACACAAACAGCTAAACAACAGTGGTTAAACATTTAAACTTAAACCACTGAGTAGTGATGACATTTAAAATATGCTTGGAAGTAAAAGAAACTAACTCTTGTTCCTCTTTTTGCAGGTGGAGTGATCATCCTGAGTACCCATTCCATGATGAATATTAACCAGTTTTTGTGTAAAAAAGGTCAAATTCTGAAAATAAACAATGTATATGAGACCTTTATTTATTTAAAACGGCTTTATATCTGTTGTGATGTACTTGATGGACTGGCATTATAGATGAAGCTATATTTACATTATTGATATCTCATAAAAAGGACAATCCACTTGATTTTTCAACTACAATAAAGAAATTGAACCTACACCCACTTATTAAATGTGAAGCAAAATTAAAAAACCTGTTCATTACATACATTCTACAGTCAAAGAAAAATGCACTTCTCAGTTCTACCTTCTTATCTCTCCTTCCTCCCATTTACTCCATTTCTGTTTCATTTGTGCCAGTAGTTTAGAATCATACTCAACAGTCACCAAAGTTTCAGTGCAGGTCAAAAAGATCTATTGAAAGGATACTGACCTGCACTCCTCCATTTCAGTCTGAAAGTATTCACTCCATACAAAATACCTACTCGCATACGATCACATTACTAAGCAAAAGTATTAACCCCCACAAAAACAGATACTTGTATATGCAATGGGTGTGTTTGAAAAGTGATCTACCTCTCTGTCTTACTGTCTACATAGGAAGCTGCCTAAGTATAGAGGATTATAATAAGAAATCAACTTATAAGTCTTCTTATAAGAAGCAGTTCTTAGCACTGTTAGCATCATGACATTCAAAACAATGGGATGAGGTGGCACAACACACTAGCAATGTAAACTAACATCTCCCTCTTTGTCCAGAAAAAGGTTAAATTGCCACAATCCCGAATAAAAAATACACTTGGACAAATTTATACAAATATAAAAATGTTATTTCCATTTCAAACATAATGTTTGTGGCTACACATTGTCTGCCTTAGTTTTTATTTTTTGAGAGAATTCATGCCACATTAAATGATTAGATTGCCTACTAAGGATGCTCACTCATTATTCACTCAAAATACTGTTCAAATGTTAAGATACTTTACTAAGCAGCATTTTATGGCACCTAGGATCTCGAAAAGCCTTCGTCTCGAAAGTGTACATAGGACGATGTAAAATGTGTGAAGGTAGAGCGCTCACTAGGTTTTCAAACACACCCAATTTCACAAATCTCAGCAAAAGTGTTCACCCCATACATACTTAAATTCACATTACTCATTAAAACTGTTAAGCCCCCTGGTACTTTATCACTATTTCACAGCAGTTAGAATTACATATTCTTCCTAAATGCATCTATCGTTTTGAAGTGTTGCCACCTTTCCAATTTCTATTAGTAAACTGTGGTTAAAAAAAGCAGGATGGAATATTGAGGAACAATCTTAGCATGGTAACACCATGAGGTAGCAAAAAACGATGTTTCAGTGTTTTATTTCGACTTTCTATAACTATAAGATTTTGTAAATGTTAACATTAGTTGTTGTGACAGTGTAATTGTCTTTGGTGTTTTTTTTATACACTCCACCTCGGTAAGTTTTTTCCCCCCAAAAAAAAGGTTTTATTGAACAGTATGTAAAAAACAACAGCCAAAATATGAATTACAAAAAACAATAGAAAACGACTACAAAATTGCTCAAGGTACTAAAATTAATGATTATTGCAAGTATGATCTAATACCATTAAATAATTAAGACAAATACTATGGGTTGAATTTATTTCTAACACTTTTTTATTGCCTTGATATTTTTATTTAAGTTTTAAAGCATCCATATGTGATAAGATAGCAATCTTAAATACATTGAAGTTTTGTCTCTTATTCATAAATTTACAACAATGAATATGATATTTAGATAATATTAACAATATAAGTCTCTTCTGAATTCATTGCCACTTTTACTAATTCCAAACAGAATAAATCCAGCTTTTAATTTAAAATGTAATTTGATTATTTTATTAATGAAGTTATGTATACCAATCTAAAAGACAGAACAAAATTAGCAATCCCAAAATAAGTGAATAAGGGATTCTTCATAACTGTGACAAAAGGAGCATTCAGTGTTGACATCTTTTTAAAATGCAGTTACTTCCTTTACCTTTTGTATTAATAAAAACATAGATTTGGCAAAAGCCATGTTGTTTTCCAATCTATAACATAATATAAATTATTCCAAAAAAATACTACATAGATACTGCATAAATACTACATGGATTAGTAGTATTATCGTCAAGTAATGTATATCATTGCCTATAAAAAGCTGATGAGGGGTCACTGTAGGAATGGTACAATATTTCCCCATTGGGCATGTTGACAACAGAGTGAGAGCTCCAACTGGTATAGCATCCAATACAATAGCTTATTATTTGGTAATAAAGGGAAGCTTAAAGCTAGAAATTGTTTTTAAGTAAATAATAATCCGTTCTATCCAATAATTAACTAACAAGAAGAATGTTATCGTCAACCCATCTCTTAATGCCACTTCGGTAAGTACCAGTCACACAGCTCAAAAGACGTGTCCCTCCGGTATGACGTCATTGCGTTTTGTAGCAGGAGCTGCGTCAGTTAGCTCAACAACCCACACGAAACATCTTACACAAAACGCACGCTTTATGGTTATTCGTATGTGACGTGGCTACACCATTTAACAATTTACCAACCACCATTTCATTTAGCCGTTGTAAAAAAAGCGATCCTTCCGAGCAAATAACGAGTATAACCGTCACTTTTCACGTACCCAGAGTCACAGCTCATTGCTAAAAAGAAAGCTTGTTTTCTTATTCTACCCATATTTCGGCATGCTCTCTGTTATTGGCTAAAGCGATTTCAGTCCCATGCCGTAATTGGTGGGTGACGCGCATTCACAAAAATCTAGCCAATCGGAGATCCGAAGGTGGGATTCGAAGAAAACGGGTGTGAAATACAAAAACGGGTGGTGCGGATGAAGGACTGTTTTCATAGTGATGGAGGAAATATCTTCCCAGGACTGCATTAACGTGCCATTTAACGCTGGATTTTAATTTATCAGAGGGGAACCCCGAAATTAGTATTTATAATAATTATTTATAACGTTTTACGGTCGGTAAGCGGAACAACATGGATGAACAGTGGAGTGTTTTCACTTGGATCATACCTGAAGGCCACAATCATGGCGAACCGAGAGAATGAAGTAGTTCATTTGAATCAGCGATGTTTTTATTTTTACTACCTGATCATGTGCGAAATATTTATGCCCATGGGAAAAGACTGTCTAGAGTTTTAAATGTATGAAAACTGGAGCCGTGTATAGGAAAAGAATCGAGCTTTATGTAGCATGATGTCTGTGTACACGGAGTTTGTTGCTCCTCCGGAGTGTCCTGTGTTTGAGCCCAGCTGGGAGGATTTCTCTGATCCTTTAGGATTCATCAACAAAATCAGGCCCATCGCCGAAAAAAGTGGAATTTGCAAGATCAGACCACCCCAGGTAAACTCCGATCTTAACGTTTTATTGCCTTTTAGTAACAGGGTGCAGCTTGATGGAACTTGTACTGAATTCGGTACAACAACAAAGGTGACCTTATTCAACTTCAACTTAATTATGTGAACCAGATGTACAAAATATACATTTGCAAAGTCGATTATTCATATGAACCCAATAACTATATCTTGGAATATGTCGTATTGGTGAAACATTAAGCAAGGTGTGAGGGGAAAAATGTAGCTAGGTAAATCCCACTGGGAGATAAATAGACACACACTTTAATACATGCACCAACATCCCAATATGTTTCTTCTTCTTTCTGCTACTACAGTTTGGTCACAACAGCTGATCGTGATCTGCATTACTAATTTGGTATAGTTGTTTTATGCCGGATGCCGTTCCAGACACAATCCCTATTTACCTGGGCTCGGGACCAGCACTACAATGCACTAGTTTATGCATCCTAGTGACAGGGTACTTATAGGACTATTCAATGTCTCAGTTAAACTGGCTGCATGTTTTGGAGCTACCTGAGGAAAACATTCAAAGACACAGAAAAAGGACCCGGACCTCCCCGCCTGGGGAGGGGAGCACTACCAGGGTGCAACTGCTGGACCCTTGTGCCAGGCCTTCACATTACTGTAAGCCCCTTTTCCAAAATGACGAATATGTTAATGTAAAAGAAAGAACGAACAGGCCTGACGTTTTCCCCGAATGTGTGTAATGTGGTTGAGGTCAGGACTGTGCAGACTAGAATTTCTCTGCACCGAACTCATACCAGCCAAACCACATTATTATTGGCCTGACTTTGTTCACATAGACAGTCAGAATAGCATATAATACATTTATACACCTGTTATTATTGGGTGGGGCTGAACTTCAGGGCGTGATCTTTTATCAGGACATGTACAGGACAATTGTCATGAAGTGAAATGTTTTTCGAGTTTACACCTGAATGCACCCGTCAGGTAAATAATCAACGTCATTGTTTAACAGGAATGTTTATATGTTTGCTTTGTGCACTCAAGTTTTTTCATTCCAATTTCATTCCAAAGCTGTTCATTGGGGCTAAGGTCACGGCTCTGTCCAGGTCATTAGAGTTTCTTCATACCAAGCATTTCATCATAGGCCCTGTGTTGTGCAGAGTCAGAGCCATCCTGGAACAGAAATGTGCTTTCCCAAACTTAGTGGAAAAAAATCCATTTATTATTTATTAAGAAACCTGATTATTAAGATTTTAGATGGAGCGTCTCAGTTCTTTTCTTAGTGTACTGTACAGTGTTTGTGTTGAGGTAGCAAAAATGTCTCAGAAATGAAAATAGATGTTATTAAATGTTTGTTAGCTGAAGGGTATACACATGGCCAGCAAGATGACTTCTGACTGTTTTTCAGATTGAGTCAGATTGGTTTAATGATTCTGTAACACATTAAAAGTAGGATAATTCACTTCTTTGGTCTTTTGCTTTTAAAGGACTGGCAGCCTCCTTTTGCGTGTGATGTGCGAAACTTCCGCTTTACACCTCGAATCCAGCGACTCAATGAACTTGAGGTATGTTTTTTTTTCCTTTGTGTACCATGCAACCAAAGAGCTACTAGTCTTGCTCGATTTGATCCTTCAGCCAGATCTCGAGGAATTCAAGCATCAGGCTCTCAAGTGATGGAATGAACAGCCCTTCTCTCATCATTTGCAAATCTTTCTTCCCATTGGTTGGAAAGATTTTGCACCACAATTGTGCTTAATACAATTTCTTAAAATGACTAATTTAATCAAATGTAATGGTTTTAATGAGACTTTTAATGAGTGACCCAGCAGTGAAATCTCAGATTGTGTTCTTTTACCAAAATGCTCTTAGGTCTTACATAAATGTAACGGACAATCCATCACTCAAAACTAATTTCCAGTTGGGCTGGGGTATATTGCAAACATCAATGCATACAATATTACTTTATACACAATATTGAAAATATTTTATACACAATATTCATTATATCAAGTGTCTCTCGCATATGTCCACTGGTTACTATTAAAGAATGTATAAAACAGAGCCCAACAGCACTGTGCAGCACACTGTGGGCCCGATGTAGGGACACTGGGTAGAGCTCTGGTTTGTCAAGATTGTTTGTTCAAATCTGCCATGCAGGCACTGCTGCGTCTTTGATGACCCTGTGCTCTGACCCCAGCTTCCAAACAAGCTGTGATATGTGAAAAAATAATTTAATTGTACTGTACATCTGTATATGCGTACTGACAAATAAAGAATATCTATTTCAGTCATTATAAGAATGTGCCGCTATACTAATTACTAACAAGAATTTGTGCAGTTATAGAGAAAACTGAACTAAGTGTGGAAGGTTTAATAGTGAAACAGACGCAGCATGGTTCAGTTGTCTGGAAATGTTTGGGCTTCCATAGGGATGATGCACAATAGAGTTGAGTTTTGTCCAACATTGTGAAAAGAAAAACTAAATATTCCCCAATGGAGCACTGTGCTATAGATTTGGTCTCAATTTGAAGAAGAGAATCTCAGTTCAGCAGCAGATAGGATTTTAGGCTCTGATGTGTACTGCACATTTTCATTTACCATCAAAAGATAATCTGATGATGTTTATGTTGTACTTTATGTTGACATTAAATGAAATCCTATCGCATATTGCCTCTTCTCAAAAAATATTGATACTATAGTATTTGTAGTCATATCACCTGGCCCTAATTTCAGGCAACCCTAAGAGCAGCAGAGAACGGTCATATTTCGTTTTTTTTTTAATTATTATTCATTTTTGATCTTTCAGGCCCTCACCAGAATCAAACTTAACTTCCTGGATCAAATCGCTAAATTCTGGGAACTCCAGGGTTCCAAACTACGGTTCCCACATGTAGAGAAAAAAATCCTGGACTTGTATCTTCTCAGCAAGGTAAAACATTTCTGCTTCTCTTCGTCACGATTTCTTCTCAGAGATTGCGATGGATCGTACAAAGTTAAACAATGTGTTTTTCCTGTAGATTGTGTCTGCAGAAGGAGGGTTCGAGGCCGTCTGTAAGGAAAAGCGCTGGTCGAAGGTAGCCGCTCGGATGGGTTTCCCTTCTGGGAAGGGGACCGGTTCACTTCTGCGCTCCCACTATGAAAGGATTCTTTACCCTTACGAGCTCTTCCAGTCTGGAGCTACGCTGTCGGTGAGTTGGAGGTTTTACCCTGAAACATTTTTCTGGTGTCCTTGCAGAAGTTGGAATTCAGCTCCTGTAATGATGCCACATTCAGTTGTTACACAACATCACTGCTGTGTTACAGGGCATTCATCGGCTGTGCCAAGAAGATGAAGCTGAAGAAGTGGATGAAGGAATTGAGCATGGCTTTGAGGACGAAGAGGAGGAGAAGGAAGTAAAGCAGAATTTGCAGGAGAACCAACAGAATAGCCAGAGCGAGAAACCTCAGGAGAAGGAAAATCCTCTACCGGAGAGGCGCTCACGGCGTCTCAAGTCCGAGGTTCGTTCTAGATCTGGTTTTCAGCTGCGTTGACATTGATGTGACACCAGTGACATATAGTTTAATTTATCTCAGTGTTGAGTTGGGTTGAGACCAGGACTCCCTGATGCCACGATGTTAAAGTAAGTCTTTTACCTTAAATAATTTAGTATACACATGTATTTTACCTTAAATAATATAGTATACACATTTTGGCAATATACACCGATCCCCGGCAAATTCATGGTCTTTTGTGGATTTTTCTTTTGAACCTATTTAATAATAGTTCACAGAACCCCCCACACATTTTAAGAAACCACTAATACCTTCTTTTTTTTTTTTTAAATATATATTTTTTTCATGCCTATATATAATTTGTCATGTGTTTTAATGATTAATTATTAAGCACAGTATAATTTACTAATTTTGTAACATAACTATTAATGTAAATTTGTCAACATTTACCATACTGATACCAAAGCAAACGCGCTTGCATGAACCCCAGTACGTACATTTGGGTGTAACATGGGTACAGTGATATGAGGTTCTTCACACGATCCATTGTGGGCCGTTTTAACTTTTCATTAACTAAATGTCTAGTCTAAAACACCACACATGAAGCCCACTTAGAGTCCAGAGCTAGAAATATTGTCTTATTTGATTATTGTTTCCCTCCAGAGAGAAAACAAAGAGCCGAAAGCCCTTCAGCTCTTCAGCAGCAGTCCCAAAGTGGTGGAAATGGAGATCGTTCCAGCTGGTAAGACACCAACATTGGCTACAATTACATTTAGACTGATGATCTGTTAATAATCAGACAGATAACTCAATCAAAATAGAATACATATTCATACTGAGCAGTCTAGATGTCATTCCGAAGTCAATCCTTTCAATAATCGGCAAAATCTAAGATTAAAGCCCATGTAAACGCTGGTATCCAGCTACATTCCCAATCTGAAAATATAAGTACGATGTAAGCCCGGGGTAAAACATCAAAATAAATCATTTACGTACTTGCTTCACAAATCCAACAAAGCCTGAAGTGAGAAGCCTTAAAAGAATTTAAAATAGTTAAGAATGTTACAAGATGTGACATCAATTATAAACACCACACACACTAACCAAAAACTTGGGGAAGAGCATGCTACTCCTCCTGTTATAACTGGACATGTGATGCTTGTGTTCAAGCACTCTACACTTACATCGTTCTGGTTTGGATTACATAGTGTGTGAGTAGCACGGTCGTCTCATAGCTAGAGAGTCCTGGGTTCGATCCCCAGGTAGGAGTCCTTTCTGTGAGGAGTTTGCACATCACCAAGCCTGTGTGGGTTTTTTCTCCAGGTGTTTTTCCCCACAGTCCAACAACATGCAATTGTAATGAATTGTTAATGAAAGTGTTTGATATAAACTTGAACTGATGAACCTTATGTAATGAGTGACTACGAGTAACAAAAAGTGTAAATAACGACGTTTTATATATATATATATATAATGATTATCCGATTATTTCGGCAATGATAGTGGAGTGGTTTGCCATTGCTTTCTCCACCCCTCCCCATTTATCCGGGCTGGGGACCGGCATGCAGCTGTTTCCAGTTACACCTA
>JAYDZG010000001.1:39032009-39047027 GCA_034509265.1 Microcambeva bendego
ATCTCAAAGATTTTTTGCCAGATAAATACAGATATACATGTTTTACTAAATATGAGATATATGACTCAACAAAAAAAATGGCCTTCTGGTTTATGCGTAGTAAGTTGACAACAAAATGAGCCAGTAAATGCAGATATTTAATTATTATTATATATGAATAACTGTGTGAATTTTCTTTGATTTGACACGCTGTTGAGCAGGGTGGGATGTACATCTTCCAACTCTTTGACTACTATGCAGCGTCCGGCATGTGTCTACTCTTCATGGCTATATTTGAGACTGTTTGCATTGCTTGGATTTATGGTAAGTTATATATATTTATATAGTATATATTCTACATGCCAAAATTATTCATCAACGCTTTCCAATTCTAAGATGTGCAATTCTGTACAGCCTATATTACACAACAGTCCTAAAGGCCCGTGATGCCATATTAACTACAAGCCATTTTCACAAAAGTTATAACAGTTATGTGTGTATGGGGTTTGATAGAAAGTGTGAACCTTTAGAAAACTTGGATATCCTTTTTAAAACACTGAGGTTTTGATGTGGGTAAAATGTAAAACTCTGTTGGTGATTGCTGCCAATCTTTTCATTTTCAGGTGCTGATCGTTTCTACGATAACATTGAGGACATGATTGGGTATCGTCCAGGTCCTCTGATTAAGTACTGCTGGATGTTTTTTACTCCAATCACCTGCATAGTGCGTATATGAATATTCATTTAATCAAGGGATTATTCATTTGAAAAACACTTGTATATCCTGATAATAATGTGAGATCATGTATTTTTATTTAACTTCTTTGGTTATGTCATTTATTTACAGATCACTGAAAAATATAAAGTTGTGGTGGTCCTGCACCAGTAAAACACAAGATGGGTGTTTAGGTAGCACATAGACCTAAAGCATTAGCATGTCACTGTATGAGTTTCAAGCTTATTTAGCTAATTCAGGCTGATTGCTTTAATTCATGCTTTGCATCTGGGTAGGTTCAGGACCCACCACAACCTTGATCAGGATCCGACAGTTACAATTGACTGATGAATAAATAAATGTTCTGATCTGTCTGTACAGGGAACGTTTGGTTTCTCCCTGATTAAATACACACCCCTCAAATACAACAATGAGTATGTGTATCCGTGGTGGGGTTATGCACTCGGCTGGCTCCTGGCCCTTTCCTCCATGCTCTGCATTCCTGTGTTCATGATCTACAAAGTTCTCAGAACAGAAGGAACCATAAAAGAGGTAAAACATTTATTATAAATAATGCACACAAATCAAACGGTAAAGCATTGTCTGCATTAAAATAAACATTTCCATTCACTTATTCGTCTTCTCTAGAGGATACAAATCTTGATCAGGCCATCTGAAGATTTACCCAAAACCAGGAAGGAGCAGGTGAGGTTACTGGCTGTGTTTGCTCCAGAAGAATCAACTTTATCTACTACCAAAAACGGATTACAGTTAGCTGGACAGATGGACAGCAAATTATAGATATATCCAGTCTCTTCAAGTCTTCAGATCTTCTGTAGGACGTTTTCAGACCACAGTCCACAGACCAAATCACCAAAGACAATTTGTTGCCTTTAAACTCACATATAATAGAACCTTAAAGGCAGTTGGCCCGGAAAAGCCAGAGGAAACACTGACCAAAACATAAAAAGTACAGATCCATTTTCTTACTTACTCAGCAGGGACAATTTATACTATCCAATTTATTTTCTGCATTTTTGAGAGGTATGAGACCCTAGGAGTCCACATGTTCTCACAGGACAATGTCTATGCTGAAACTCCTCAGTAACAGAAGGTTTTGAAATCAGGACCACCATTCTGACCTGCAGTAGCATATCCTGAATTAAAGACCCTCCCTCATGGGTCTTGATGTCTAAGGTTTATGAATTAAATGATCAAGTTTGGTTGCAAATCATCTTGTTTTTTCTTGTGTAATTTTGTGTTTTTATGTTATAAAATGAACATAAAGGAACCTTAGGTGTTAGAAAGACAAGAAGCAAGAATTAATTATGTGTTCAAATAGAGCTCTAAGTATTCTGATCTCCCTTTCTACTAATGTGTACAATAATTAAACACAAGTACCTTCTTACAGGGGAAACTGCACCAACCTGCCAATTTTGCCAACCACACTTACATTCACGAACAACAATTAAACATCTCAACATTACTGGAACAGTTTGAGGAAAGTCATTTTCATTCCCATAAAAACAATGGGTCAACATTCAAGAAGGGTTTTTGGTCATTGAGGTAATACAGAGTCAACAGTCACTTTACAATGATGGACACAATCTCTACAGTTATTGTTAAGTAAAAGACATACCAGCCTGCTTGGGGTTTAGAAAAACACCAGATTCTCTGGAGTAATGAAATCCCATCCCTATGGTGTTACATGGTTGTTGTTGAGACGTCACGTTATGGCATTGCTTCTCAGTTACAAGGACATGTCAGCAAACTAAGATTGAAATTACAGTTTTTCCCAAATATACAGCTAAAACAACTGTGAAGTGGCTAAAAACCAATAGATTGATCCAAAATTGACAGTTTACCTTACCTAAAAGTCTTATTTTTTGTGAATAAAAGATTTACTGTACAGTACTGTTGGATTAGCACTGTTGGGCATGAACTGAGTCAACAAAATGTTTGGCATTCATCACTTTGATTAGATGAGGCACGTTTGTACTGTTGCTGGGGTTTGTCAGCCTGAAGGGAGTCATGTGCAGTGTAAAAGTATTGGGATGTTGTTACAATGTAAAATGACACTGGAGCAGTGCAGGAGTTTCTACATGAAATGTGATCCTGATGTTGTCCATGTCATGTTTCGTTTCTTGGAAATTGCATGAGTTGAACTAGCTGCCTACAAGTGGCCTTAAAGCCACGGACGCCTGCCGGGAGCAGTTCTACTTTACAAGAATGTTTGACTTAGATAGAAAAGGAACAACCAATTCCCGCTCATGAGAAAGAAGAAGAACATGTGATTTTAACAAAAGACAAAGCAAACTCAGAGCATGGTGCAGCACAGCAGGTCTATTCCAGACTCAACTTGGAAGGTACAAGAACAGGGGTCACCAACACGGTGCCTGTGTTCACCAGGTAGCCCCCAAGGACCATATCGGTCGCAGGCCTGTTCTAAAAATAGCACAACTCATTAGTGAGCTGCGTTTAAAATTTTATGTTATTCAGTTGCTGTTGTTTTTAACTAAACTTAAATTAACATTTTGAAAATGACATTTTTTCTATGAATTGTAGAAGTGATTATTAATAGAAATAAAGTATTAAATATTGATATTATCTGGTTCCCACTTTGTTAAGTCATTGTTGAAAATGATTGTGAGAAATTAACGTGATCAGTGTCTTCACATAGATAAATGAGTATCATTAGTCATTAATGAGATCATATAACTGAAGGCAAACTGAGCAAATTTCTTACTTCAGAGGAGTGTGTCAAACTGGTAACTCTTCATATGACACAGTACCCATGAAGTAGCTCTCAGTTTCAAAAAGGTTGGTGACCCCTGTACTAGAGTTTTGTCACACCTTAAAAAATAGAATTAATTTAATCTGTTTGTATGCTTGCCAAGTTTATTTTTATGAGTGAAGGCAGTAAGCATCACTGACATTTTTTTAATATGCTCAGTGACATCACATTTTGTAATGAGGTACTTGAAAAGGAGTGAAGCTACACTCTCTTGGATCAGTGATTGCTGTATAATAACATCTATGTAATTATTGGAGGCAATTGCTTATATTTCTTTGGTATGACTGTAAAGTATTTTTTCTTCCTTGTCATAATATTGTAACAATTATTATTATCACTCTCACCTCAAGATGTGAATGAGTGTGTAAGAGTGTCTGCCCTACTATGGACCTACTAAGAATAAGCGATGAGTTCCAAAAAACTTCCACAAAAAATCTTGACTTTTCTCTAAAGTTGGAAAATTTTGTAATTTTTTTTGGACCAGAGAACAGTACCAACAATACCACTACGACATTCTTTCTTGCCATTTATTTTTACGTTCTTACCACTAACGACTTCTCAGGCTCAGAATCCCTCTCTGTATGTAAATACTCAGACTGCTGATGGCACCAGCACAGATTTGATCCCTGGAACTCCAGGATATCCAGCAACACTGGGCTAGCATGATATACCACTGTCCTGACCAAACATCATAGTTATTAATGTTGATTGTTACAAATAACAAGTAATTATCTTTATTTAATAATTGATTTTGTGGCTGGCATTTTGGCTTCATGTGGAACACTGATGCCTCAAATCAAGATGGTTCTGGGATTTTTTCCTAGGTGGGGCGGTCTGGGTCCTTTCTGTCCTCACAGACTCTTTAATCCAAAATGACTTACAGTTATGTACTTGGGCAGTGGTGTGGCCAACTACCTTCTGATTACTAGTCCAGTACCTTAACCACTGAGCTATTAACATTTTTAGCATTTAGCTGACACCTTTATCCAAAGCAACTTACATTAGTTACAGTATACAGTGAACAATTGAAGGTTAAGCTCAGGGGCCCAACAGCAGCAACCCAGCAGTAGTGAGATTTGAACCGGTGTCCTTCAGTTTATTATGTACCTTAACCACAAGGCTAAGGCTGGCCATATCCATGCCATATGACAGTGTTTGACAGTAAATTGGTTTGACCAGTAACTACCTGTCCTGTCATTAATGTAATTAAAGTGTGTTAAACCCTAATAAATAAATAAATAAATATGCATGCACAAGCCAGTAAACTAGTGTGAGCCAATCAGAGCGCAGCTCCGGCTTGAGCTCAACTCGTGTTCTGATTGGTCGATTCTTTAACGCTCGTTCAGCTTGACGTGAGAGAACGCCGCTGCTTGTTTCCCAGAATGCATTGGGCTGAGGGTGAGAGGAAAGATGGCGGAGGGAGGAGCGGCAGATTTGGAGACTCAGAGAACAGAGGTCGCAGCGCTGCTTAAAACTCAGCTCCGGAAAGGGGACACGTGGTGAGCGTCAATGTCCAGCAAGTCCGCCGTTAAAGTAGCGCGTAGCGGGTTGTGTGCTCGTCCCTCACCGCTTTAATTTACCCTCAAAGCTTCACGGCGGCCCGTGTTGACAGCTAGCTCTCCTGCTAACACGCTGATAGCAGAGCTACTCGTCACCCCGCCGCTAGCTTCACTATCAGAGTGTTTCTAGTTATATATTCAGCCAAACTCCAGCCTGATAACAGCACAATAATTGACTTCATTCCTACTTCCAAACCAAGTGTGTTAAATCCTACTGAACTAAAACGCTGGAGTCATTAGCTAGTCAGCTAACGGTAGCCGCGTCCATCATGGGCAGTCGGGGCGGAGACCAGAGACTGTCAGCTGTCAAAAAATCTCTCAAATCTCCCAACTGAGTCATGAAGAGTTCTCTTTAACACTCAGGCATGGACAGACAGAGGAACTAAATTAGTACATTTAAATGAGTGAACATAGACCAGAGTAGGTAGACAGACCGGTGTTTGAGCACCAGTACCAGATCTCTGTCTGTAGAGTCTTAGAACATCACTAAAATACTTCAAGTTTTGTTTTTTCTGACTTTTTTGTTTTATTGCAAACTGCAACATTCAAGCGAAGATCATATAGCCATGATTCACATGGACCTTTCTCCTTCTTGCTAAACTTTCAATATTACGACTCCATTAGGACAGAATCCAACCATTTTCTTTAGTATCATTTAGTCTTAAGCTTCTCTTTGGACTATAGTAAATTAAAATGAGCGTTAATAATTGTTTTTGCCCTCCTTTTCTGCCTTTCTTTGTCTCAGTCTGCTGATCCAGCCTTCTGTTGAATCCTGTGTTTAGGTCTTTTTGTCTGTGACAGTCTCTGTGTATGTTTGTGTCTGTTTTAGTCTTGGTCTGTCCAGCTGTGTGTTCATGTACCGACAGACAAACACAACAGGCGTAGTGTTTTGAGGTTTGAAACGGATTGTTACATCCATGTCTTTGAGCTAGTAAATGTGTGTCATGCAGGAAAAAAATAATACTAAACATGAAATCAAATCGACATTTAAATGGCTCAGAGAGTTTGTTTCGCTACCTAAAGTCTTGACCTGAAGCTAACAGAGGTGTTCTGATGAGAACTTAAGGAGGACACATTTTTAGATTTGTCTTCATGTATAATACAGACTGTGTATGCTATTGTCTGTAGTGTGGAGATTAAAAACAGTCAAAGATAACACAGACAGAAAACTTATTCCCCCCAGTAGAAATTGTAAAATGTGTTTGATGTGATGCCTACACATCTTATTAAAACAACCCTTTACATTCCTTATTCTTACTCTCTGTTTAACTGCTTATTGTCTTTTGGAGGCTTCAAGGAACACTGTTTATGGGATGCCACATTTTCTGTCAAATCTGCAAACCTTCTTCCTGTAAGACTTTTAGTGAGTCATCATGCATTCAACTGCTACAGGCATAATGTTGGAATTACATCACTTTTAGATAACGTCCATTCTTATCATGATATAGTGTCAGAAGAACAGGGTCGTAACTGTCAGGTTTGTTTATTAGGATAAACTTATTAGGATAAACTGTCATGTTTTACACTTTTGGTTACATTCATGACACACACACACACGGTTATTCGTTACTCAAGGTTCATCTTTACACAAGTTTATATTAAACACAGTCGGGGACAACTTTGTTTCTCCCAAATAACCTGGCTGCATTATTTTTGGACTGTGGGAGGAAACTGGAGCACCCCGAGTAAACCCACACATCAGTTTTGCTATGAAAGCTTGTTAGATCTGTCAAGCATTGGATGTTTGGATAGGGATTAAATTCCTAAACTGTATGCCGACTTTACTCTCTTAATAATCGCCTGAAAGTGTGTGTTCTTTTAAGTGATTGTGTTTTTAAGCATCATTCTGAACTGTGATTATTTATGGTGTATTAATAAATCCAGATGTGAACATGCTGACATGACCTTTCTCTTTTATCTTGTAGGTACTTGATAGACAGTCACTGGTTTAAACAGTGGAAGAAATATGTGGGCTTTGACAGTTGGGACAAGTACCAGATGGGAGATCAGAATGTCTACCCTGGACCTGTGGACAACTCCGGTCTCCTAAAAGGTTAGTTCGATTTTGAGAAGCGGGCATTAAATGGTGGAAGCGTCTTGAACTTTTAAACTCGGGACATTTCAAATTCTGATTTTCTCTGTTAGGACATTTCTTTTTTACTAAATTATGTCAGCAATGGCATTCGACAAACAAACTGTCCTGTAGCTGGTATGTGAACCACAACCATCCTCGGTGCTTACCAAAATGAATCATTAAAATAAAAGATTCAATATTCTGTATAATTCTATTTGACAGCACTTACAGCTGCATAATTTTTAGACACACGTCAAGCTTATCACAGCTGTATTTGCAGTTTATTCCACAGTTCACGGCAGATTCTCTCAGAGTTAGGTGAATTAGATAGTGAGCATGTCAACTGTACAGTTATGCAGTTATTTGCAGTTTAGCTGTATCCTATGGTGTATTCTTTTGGAAAGAATTCAAAATTCAACACATGATCAATCAATCATTTATTACAAGATGAACTAGCAAAGTTATTTGGTAAAAGCAAGCTGAGCACTCAGGAGGCTCCCACAGATTCAAGTTTGAGATGCTCATACATGCAGTTTGAAGCACAAACGTTAAGATGTGATTATCTCTGTTGTGCAGCAGTGTGGTGTTTAATCATACATTAAATAATGTTATTAGTTTGTCGAATGGTTAACTGTAGTCTGTGTGATCTGAGTCGATATGCTTATAGCAAACTCAGCTAGCACAACTAACAAATATTTTTCCTCAGTAGCCAAAAACAAGAAGCTAGTGTGTAAATGTTTTTTTTAACCATAATTCTCTTCCAACATTACCAATTCTCCACACATGATCTCTTAATGCTTGGTTACTGGGCTTTTGTATTCTGTGACATTATGTACATTTTTTATTTTCTGTTCTTCCATATGTTGAACTTCCCAGTTAAGATCTTCAATAGAATTGAGTCAAAATATAGAAACATTTAGCTACAGGTTTATGTTGTTCTAATTCTCATACTCCAACATGAGATTTAAGACGGTAAGGCTCAATTGCTAGGGAGTCAGCAGCGACGCTTTTAAGAATCATAGTAATCATAAATGAATCATAGTAATCATAAATGTGTTCATAAATGAATCCTAGTAATCATAAATGTGTTCATAAATGAATCCTAGTAATCATAAATGTGTTCATAAATGAATCATAGTAATCATAAATGTGTTCTGTCTCATTCCTCTTGTGTAACATGGTTGTCAATGTAAACGTTTGCTCTCTGCATCATATGTGAACACTATCCGTTTGTCTGTGTAATGTTAGATGGGGATGTTCTTGCCATTAAGGAGCACCTTATCGATGAACTGGATTACATCCTTGTGCCTACTGAGGGCTGGAATAAGTTAGTCAGTTGGTATGGGCTGACCGAAAACCAGGAACCAATCGCCCGGATGGTATGTCTGCTTTTCTTCTCTTTGAAAAAATACTACATTTATTTAATTTTAAACCAATTTAATGGAGCTAATCAACAGTCGGTCTCTCAGTAGCAGCTCGGCAGAGCTTCATTTTGAGTCTTTAACCTTCATGTAGAATCAGGGCTGCAGTGATCGGCTGACCTAGTTGATGATGTCGACGCATTCAATATTTTAAGCTGATGCATGGTTTTTTTTTTTTAAAAACTGTTTATAAATGATTCTTTTTCATTTCTGTGACGTCTCATTTATTAACAATTCATATGATTTCCTTCGGCACTGCTCGCTGTGTGCATGAGCCAAGTAAACGCAGTCTTAAAAACAAAAGATGAGAGAGCTTGTAGAGAGCTTGTAGAGAGCTTCAGGAAAACCTTCAAAAAATATAAATCAGGAAACGTTTGGTAATACTTAAAACTGGCATAAGAACAAAAATGTGGTTCGCACACAGCTTTGATAGAAGTGCAACATCAGGGACCCTGTTTACTTTTAGTTGTGCCATGGTATTACGTAATAGCATATGTTTTTAAAAGAAGCTTAAATGAGTCAGTTCAGTTAATCGACTAATCTATAAGAAGCGTCATGTGGCAGCTCTGTACAGAACAGAGTTATAGAATTTGTTAAATATACAGGTGTACAGCAGTACAACATTAATCTTTCTTCACACAGAGTGCAGGGTCTGTGAGGGTCTTGCTCAAGGGCCCAACAGTGGATGCATGGGTGGTCTAAAGCTCTACCCACAAGCCTTTATCATCCACAGAGACATGTTACGAAATAAAATGAAAAAAAGTTCACGAAGGTGGTAGCCTTGTTGGAAGAGCTTTGGACTATCAACCAGAGATTGGTGGTTCAAATCCAGGCTCTACTAGGCAGCCACTGTTGGGTCTTTGAGCAAGACCCTTAACCCTCACTGCTCCAGGGGTGCTGACCCTGCGCTCTGACCCCAGCTTCTAAATTTCTGATATGCAAAGAAATAATTTAATTGTATTGTACATATGTGTAATGACCACTACAGGCCTCCTTCTTCTTCCTCTTCAGTTAAAAAAAGGTGAAAGAGAATTAACACATCACATTCCTTATATGGAATGGAGTCTGGGATGTTTTTTTTTTTTTTAATGTATATAGTTTTTCCTGAACAGTCATCTTTGACACTGCTATTAGCAGACTTGCTACCTCTTCAAATGTTCCCAGTCATGGCATCATGGCCGCCGCTGGGGGGTCTCTCCGGCCTGTTGGTTCCTCCCCTTTTGGCCATGTAAGTCGCAGGGGGTATCGAGTGGCCGATGTGTTTCTATTTTCAGAGGGACTCTGGATGACTGAAATGCTACATGGAGCAATCTGCTAGGCACAACATGCAAGAGGTTTATTCTTTTTTCTCTCAGTTTTATGGACTGTTGCAGGTTAATGCTGGTCAATTGGAGTCTGACTGTCGTCCTGGCCTGTACTTGGTCCGGAATTATTCTTTGGATTTCCCGTCGCCTTGTTTTATAGAGGAGGAATAGTGACTGAGGTCAGAGAGGGAGTGAGATAGAGAGTGCTAGAATAAGATCAAGTGTTCCAAGGGTTTGGATTTAGCTCAGTCGGGAGCGGTATCACTCATGCGCTTGGTTTATTCAGTTTGGCTCTGTACAAGATGGTGAGTGTGAACCGAGACAGAGGAAATTTCTTGTTCTAGTGTTTTATGGTGTGTACTGCTCGGACGGTGGCTGTGTGAAACGAATAGCAGGCAACCCTTCAGCTGTCTCTGAGCTCGGTTGCTAAATTAAGGGTCTCATTTGCTTCGTTGCAACACACCGACTGCTATTATGAAGTGTTAACCGGCATTTCCTGACTTCGCCCGATTCTCCCTGCTGTGGTTAACAGCTGTTGGTTTGCTTGCTTTTCTTAATTACACAGGGCAGCAACATACCCGCGATGTGTCTCCGGTACTCTGGAGTTATGGTGGAGGCTTATTCAGAACAAATCAGAGATAGAATTCCTTTAGTTGTCCTTTCTACATATGCACGTGTACAGTATAATGAACTTCTTTCTTCAAATGTCCTAGCTGGGGTCAGAGCATAGGGTCAGGCATTGTATGGCACCCTTGGAGCAGAGAGGGTTCAGGGCCTAGCTCAAGGGCTCGGCCGTAGCTCCATGGCAAAGCTAGGATTTAAACTCATAACTATTCGGTCGATAGTCTAAAGCTCTACCCACTAGGCTTCCACTGTCCTATTGATAGGACAAACATGACAGTTTTAGGACCGTTCTGTTCCGTTCCAGTTAACATCATGTGTTCAACATTTGGCTGCATTAACACAAAATGCGTCAAAAACATTGCGATTGTTGGGCCCTTGAGCAAGGCCCTTAACCCTCAATTGCTCAGACTGTATACTGTATCATATCTATCGTTCTCATCGGTTGTGAAACTCATCACTCACTGCCAGTCGCCTCTTGAAATATCCTGAGTTCTGATCGGCCAGCGAATGCAGAGTTGCTTCCGAGCCGGAATATCAAAATCAGGACTACAGTCACCATTAGGCATTAGCTTGCTCTGGGCTTCCCTAAGCTTCAGGCATCACCCAGGTTTGGTGTAGAATATTTGACGTGTGATGCATTCAAAGTTCAATCCCATTTACCGATTCGCTCTTCAATCCACTGCCAATATTAGGACATTTTTTAGTGCTTTGTTTATGCATTTTCTTCCCTTTTTCACTTTGCGTCATCCTTCTTCTCCGCTAATGTCAACCCCCGCTCTGATAAAGCAGAACGAAGCTTACCCACTCCACCACTCTACCGCGTACACACTGTGTACAGAGAGCCATTCCTTCCTCGTCTCTGCACAGATGGCATCAGTCAGCCAGCAGAGGTCACAAATGCATCAGTCATGAGCTAGAGAGACCCTATCCCACATTTAATCTGGCTCCTATATGAACAACAGGCCAGTTGTTGTTCATGTGGCTGCTCAGCCCAGTCGACAGGCAGAGATGAGATTCGATAAGATGTTTTTAAGATCCTGGAGTTTAGTGTATGTTTTATCGCTGTACCACCTGAGCAGCATGAAAGGAATCGTTTAGCTTGTAATAATGGTAATGATTAAGCGGTAACCAAAAGATCATTGTTTGATTACTGATGCTAAAATTTTTATTTCAAATCGCCTCCAACAGCTGATTTGAAGTAAAAGTAAAGCTTCAGGTTTTTACAGAGTAACCGTTCAACCTGCTGCATCTCATCCTCACACACCTTCAGGTTCTGAAATGCTAATTCCACATGGTCCTAAAGTGTGGATGGATTTTGTGGATGGAACATCTTGGCTTCTCTTCGGTTCTTTTGGGTTTTTAATGGCTTGTTCATTGTTTCTCTAATTGTCTCCATCCATCTTTTAGCTGGTCTTTCTCTTCCTCTTTCTGCTGTAATTGACTTCAGCATTAGGATGCAACTTGCGTACCGCCATCGAAATGACCCCAGTGTGTCGATACGGTGCTAAAACCGATGAATCAATCAATCTCTTCCACTTTTAGTATTTTTAAGCATTGTACATCAACAGTCTTCGTCTCCACCAAAGATCAAAGGTTTTGATGTCATTCCGGTCCTGCTTTTTGATTTCTTAAGCTTTCATGTGCATGAGGAACCATTGTAGAAATCGTAGTCTGGAGATCTTATCACTTAATTTATTCTTGTTCTGCTAGCGGTTGGTCTGTGTTAGATTTCTTGACTGCTGGATCTGATTTGGATCTTGAATTCTTTCTGTTGTGAGGTTATTGATTCCTGTGGCTTAGCAGCGCTAATTTAGCAGTGATCTTGCGGCCTGGATTACTTCGGGTTCATGCGTTGAAGGTTCTTCTTTGCCGTTGAGATTATCAGTCTGGCTTGTTGAGCTCTTCTGTGTATTCCTTCCATTGTCGTTTAATTACTGTTTGATCAGTTATAATCTCTTCATGGAAATCAACAATCATTCGATTTGGAGTAAAGAGGTTGTTTAGATGTACATTGGTTTGGATTATTCCTTGACTTTTCTGACAATATTTCAAGTGAATAGTTTTTTTTTAAATTCCACCCAGGTCTTTATTTGGTGTTCAGACATCATAAAAGTTTCCTGCATCTGTATTCTTATTAAACCTGGATGCTTGTAATGGTGACTAGTTGTGCTTAATATTTTACAGCATAGTATTATTTAGGCACATACCATGAGAAGGACCTACATTAAGAAAAGCTTATAGATTAGGTCAGAAGTATTGCTTTTTTAACATAAAGTAGAATTTTGTTACTGATCAATAATAACGAGTTATTTGCAAATATGAAAAAATAAAAAAAGGAAAGGCAAAATTAAATCAACAACAAATCAGACCTGTTATTTATCATTTACATAAATACATCCACTCCTACTAACACAATAAATGTCATTTTGATGAGAGTAAATGGTTACGTGTAAGAGTGTTCATACAATGTTAATGTTAGGATCTGTAGTTAAAGACCGGGAAGTTTCCAAGCTAATCGACTCTCATTGCAAATGGCTTGATTAGTATAAGACAATAAACAGACAATAAAACCTTTTCTAATTTTCCCATGTATGTCCTCGTTGATTCTTTATAGGTGGTTGAGCAGGGAATGTTTGTCAAGCACTGCAAAGTCGAGGTCTACCTCACAGAACTGAAACTGTGTGAAGACAGCAACATGGACAACGTCATCACAAGGCGCTTCAGCAAAGCAGACACAATAGGTTTGGATACGCAGTTTTCAGCTGCTCCTTTACCAGTGTTGGGTTCTTACACTGAAGTGGTGCTAGGACTCGTCCTGTAGGATTCATACATCAGAGGCAACGGGGAGATTTTCTGTCAGACCTTCACTCTCAAACATGAGCGGTTTTGTTTGTTTGGCCCGCCCAGAATTTGAACTCATGAGTTTTAATGCACTGCTGCACCAACCAGGCAACTTTATTTATAAGTCATAACTATTCACCTTATTTATTATAAGAAACAGTGAGGACATATAGCTATGTAGATATATATAGCCATGGCAAAAAAAATTGACTGTTTAAAAACAGTTTATTTTAATATTTAATGAATGGGTATATGTTTGATCTAAATGAGCAGTGTTGTTTAAGTCTATAAACTGCAGTAAGAATCAAAATAGAATAAAACAACACTGCTCACAACACATACCATAAATTATATATTAAAATAATCTGTCTGTCTATCCATCCATCTATCTATATCCATCCATCCATCCATCCATCCATCCATCCATCCATCCATCCATCCATCTATCTATCTATCTATCTATATCCATCCATCCATCCATCCATCTATCTATATCCATCCATCCATCCATCCATCCATCCAACTATCTATCTAAATCCATCCATCTATCTATATCCATCCATCCATCTATTCATCTATCGTTGCTATCTATCATCTATTCATCTATCGTTATTCTGTCTGTCTATTGTTCTATCCATCCATCCACACATCCACCCACCACACCAACCCACCCACCCATGCATTTTGTCACCTACACTAGGTGAGTATGATGCGGATCAGCTCTGTGTATGGAGAGACACACCCTTTCATGCACTCCTTTCTCACCTTTGTGCGGACATGAATCAGCCAGCAGAGGTCAAAGTTGTATTCATTACAGGGAGTCCCCATATGGCTTACCCCCATATACCTCACCTCAATCGTTCATGTAGCCACTCATATAAATCAAGATCCCAGCTGTCGTACACTGCATTCACGTTACACATCCACTGTCACCAATGCTTATGGAGTGAGCATTTTTTAAGTGTCAGTTATTTGTGCTCAAAGGTCTGCTGCTGCTGCCTTTTTCATATTGCCGGCAAATTTGACATGAAGCAGACTGAACCTAAGGGCCGACGTGGCAGAGAGAAACAGATTCATAAAATCCTTAACTGTTTTACTCAACCTTAAAAAATACTCAAAAATACAGCACCGTGCTAAAGTAATTACGACATTTTTATCTCTGTGCACAAAATGAAATGTGTCTCTGGAACCAAGGTGACCGAGAACGTGGACTCTCTCTGTACTGATGTGTAGAATCACTTAAGTGAGGACTCATGTAAGATTTGTCCTTCACAGATACCATTGAAAAAGAGATGCGCAAACTCTTCAGCATTCCTGATGAGAAGGAGACCAGACTGTGGAACAAATACATGAGCAACATGTTTGAGCCTCTGAACAAACCGGACAGCACCGTTCAGGATGCTGGTCTGTACCAGGGTCAGGTAAGATAGTCCTGCACCTTACTACTACTTTACTACTGTAAACTTTTTAGAGCTGTATGTTTTGGTTTGTAGTTGTGAGCTCTGTACACTGAGCGTATAGTTAACAATACTAGCAATCCCCAGGTGGAGCTGCCTTGGTCCTTTCTGTAAGGACTGCATGTTTCTTTTTGTCGGTGTGAATTTCCTCTCTCACTCCAGAAACGTACATGGGAGCTGAATTGGTCATACAAAACTATCCATGATCGTGTTTGAAGACTTCTGTAACCAAAGTGTGTAAAACTTGACA